>WWET01000826.1:428836-462510 GCA_011038615.1 Limnodynastes dumerilii
GGCCGGTAAGTTATATTTCTTATTTTGGTACATAGATTGTGTTGTATTAAAAGGTGTCTTGGTCCTGCCATCAGTAATTTATAATCTGTAGGCAATTGCTGCAGAGGGAGGTAAATACAGTGTTAGAGAAGTTTATTTTTTAGTGTAGGGACCTATCTAAGTGAGGTAACCTTGCAGCCGGGCAGTCACATTTTCATTAAAATTTAGATTTGTTTATGTTTGTAAAGGTGATTGTTTATAAAACTAAAACTAAAAAATTGTATAGTAAATATTACAAACAACTGTTCACACATTATTTTGAGTCAATTTTAACTATAGCACCTCACTTTTTTTAGGTATTGTATTTATGATTAATACTATAGAATGGACTCTCGCCAATTTAGGAATTTCCTCTAATTCTCCCTTCATATGCAACCCCCCCATGTTGGCCACACCTACAGTACTGTACTAGGGCGCTGCAACATACCCATGCTCCGGGCACCATGGCAGCTAGCTACACCTCTGAGTAGGGTAGCACAGTCTAATGCTGACTGTAAATGGAATTCTGGTTATTGCGAGTGTTTCTGTTGGAACATAAATGTCAGAAAATAAATAGAATATTTTCACATTTTAATAAAAACATGTAGGTAGAAATTAAGGGAATTAAGGAGTGTTTGGTTTGTATAGCTGCAGAAGTAGGCTGGGTAAACACCTGTTGAGTCCTCTTCAGATACAGCTTCCGACCTGAGTGTTTACACAGTCCTATAGCAGATCAAATTTGGAGATATAACACCCAATCCATGATATCTAACTAATATTACTGCAAACCTCTAACATGCAACTACTAAAACAATGGGCTGAAAGGATCCCATCATCATACAGATGCTTCCAAACTTTGCCAGACTGCCTGTCACTCACACACAAAGGCAGTGTTGCATGACATGAGAATCAGGAGAAGAACTGGATAAAGCAGTTGTGGGGGGTTAGTACACACTTGTAAATTGCTTGGGTGACTGGCTATCAGACCGGCTGATTTTTAAACAGATTTGACCGAACTATACAAACAGAATTTAATGTTATGAGCAATTGTGTGAACGTACACAGTTATCCTGTGTTGGATTGGATGCAAATTGGATAAGTCTAATGGGGGGACACCAATGATTAACTGTCTCATACAAACCCATGTAAAACTCACCAATTTAAACTACAAGACAGCAATATCATAGATGCTGCATAGGATTTGCATAGTTATACATCTGCTGAGACAGTAATGTGCACAATTTAGAAGCATTCAAATAGGAAAAACATTATAAAAAGCCCAGAAATAATTTTTTTTAATATGTAGATTATGGGGCTAAGCCAAAGCTTTAGAGTAAGGGCTGAATAGGTGCAAGTGTACAGCTCGGCTAAACTATTTTGCAATGTAAGGGTCACTAATTCATTTTTAATTAGTTTACATGCAGTTAAAATTCTTTACTTTTGCACATAGATCTCACACACTGCATATCTTTATGTTTAATCTATAATATAATAGAGTTGAGCCAATAAACTCCACCTCTCAGTTTGAATTTCCTTTCCAGTTCAATATGGTATTGCCCAGGTCTACACTTGCACCTAAAAAAAGGTATAAGTGCAATTCTGGATCAGCCCCATACGTGTATTAAGCTTGATAAATATTTTAATTGTTGCTTCAATTTTTGATGTTTAAAGTGAGATTTACCAATATTACTATTTCTTACACAGTCCAAAGGTGTCCCCTAATCAGTCAAGTATATATGAACTGCCACTTACTTTCTGCTTGGTAATGAAGAGGTGAATGTTTCGGTGTATATTGTCTTGCACAACAGAAGTCCTGCAACTATAATTCCACACCATACAGTAGACCACATTCTTAAACTGTACAAGATACCATGATTTATCATTATATCATTTATAATATATATGGGGATAAATTGTTAATTTATAATGCATTAGTTGCAAGTGTTCGAAACTGCTGAGCTGAGTTCAGTGCACTTAACACAATTCAGTGATTAACAGATTTTATGTATTTAAAACTTCTATTTAACTTAGACTTCTCTATGAATTGAGATTTTTGGAGATTATTTTAGGTAAAATATTGCAAATAGTGTAATGCTGGCACTGCTGTGTGACTGGATCCTACAGAGCACTGAGCACTTTTACCATAAAACCTGGCTGGTCCATTGTGTGATATATAGCACTTGCCCTTATGTATCAATCCCCAATGTCCTATAGATTGTAGGGCCCTATTAACTACCCAGTCTGTTTGTTACTACCCAGTCTGATAATAAATGAATACATAAATAATATATTTTTAGACTTCACCCTCTTGTTGCTGTGGGTTTCAGTGCACCCAGACAAGCAGCTTCTCCTGATTACATTATTATGCATGGGTGACACCAAGGTATGTCACAGTCATTGATTTTTACTTAATTTGTCCCCAACACATTTTCATTCAGTATTGTGTTTTATCTAATAGCAATCACTGACCTTCTGACCTCAACCAAGCAGAAAAATGCTGTTACATAGGGGCTGGATCCAGACTTAACAAGGTGCTTGAAATTAGTTACTCCTGGGCTAAACCATGTTGATTGCAGGGGAGTCATATTTAATCTGTTGCAAACAGTATTAGAGTTGAGAGGTGATGTTTCCTATCCTAAGTCTAAATAACAGTGTAATAGTAAAGCGGGTCAGTATCTGTGTGCAGTAAGCAATTCAAAGATATATCCCTGCATGCACAGAATACAATTAACTTGACTCCCCCTGCAATCAACATGGTTTAGCCCAGGAGTAACTAATTTCAAGCACCTTGTTAAGTCTGGATCCAGCCCCTATGTAACAGCATTTTTCTGCTTGGTTGAGGTCAGAAGGTCAGTGATTGCTATTAGATAAAACACAATACTGAATGAAAATGTGTTGGGGACAAATTAAGTAAAAATCAATGACTGTGACATACCTTGGTGTCACCCATGCATAATAATGTAATCAGGAGAAGCTGCTTGTCTGGGTGCACTGAAACCCACAGCAACAAGAGGGTGAAGTCTAAAAATATATTATTTATGTATTCATTTATTATCAGACTGGGTAGTAACAAACAGACTGGGTAGTTAATAGGGCCCTACAATCTATAGGACATTGGGTCTTAAAATTTGTTTAATTGACTGTTAAATGAAACTAAGGTCTACCATTTTTGCCGATCCTATAGCCGGGACAAACAATATAGTCCACAGATTTATGTTTTTTATTATTAAAGCTTTAAGCTCTATAGTTCTACTCAGTTATTCATTTGTCTGAGCACTGCTCTTGCCTCTCTCTTGTGATGTGGATCTGATTGGATCCAGCCAAAGTCAATACAAAGAAAAGAACCACATTACCTAAAAGATAGTTCACCACTTTATTCTAATCCTAAACACTTGTGCCCATACCCCCAATACCAGGGCCACCATTGCAAATGCTGTTTGTTTGCTAGGTGGGAGGTATGTTAATTTTACAATACATTACGTCCTAACCAGACATACATGCTGTAGACAGCTCTAAAAGTAAAATGTAGTGTCCATGATGTAACAAAACACAGGACTTACCACGTCAAAAGCCGCCTGTCAGTGGCTCTCTTCAGACATGCCCGCTCTCTGCCTCCAGGGAGGTGCTCCTCTCAGTAGTGGCAGCTCCATCCATGATGTTCACCGCATACTTCCCTGTATATTGCTGGCACCAAAAGCTGCTGTCCTCCAGTGCATGAGCACTGCCATCTTGGATCTGTGAACATGATCTACAGCAGCCAACCAGGAACAAGCTAGGAGAAGCACATGACCTGTCTGTCCAATCAAGGTCAGGGGTGCTCTATTTAAGCCCAGAGCACTGAGTCCACAGTGCCAGAACAACTTGTTCACTCAGGGTGTCTGGTTCCTGTCTTGCTTCTTGTGAGAACTCTGATTTCAGGCTTCAGCTTGCAGCCTGCTGCTCAGGTGCAGCAATCAACCTGATTACCCTTGCCAGCAGAGAACAGACTGCAGTATATTGTTCCAGTTTCAAGACCTCTGCTATTGCAGACTGTTAATCCTGCTCAACAGCCTGCAGAGTATTTGCTCCAGCTTTAAGACCTCTGCTATTACAGACTGTTATCCTGTTCAACAGACTGCATAATATTGCTCCAGCCTCAAGACCTCAGCTGTCTGCAGACTGTCAATCCTGTTCCAGTTCATGTCACCTGGTCCAGCCCAGGTCAAGTCTAATCCTGTTCCACTTCAAGCCACTTGGTCCACCCCAAGTCAAGTCTTGCTTCAGTTCCTCTCCTGGCCACTCCAGGTTCAGTCAAGTCTTGTTCCAGTTCCCCTCCTGGCCAATCCACGTTCAGTCAAGTTTTGCTCCAGTTCCACTCCTGGCCTAGTCCAGGTTCAGTCAAGTCTTGCTCCAGTTCCAGTCCTGGTCCAGTCAATGTCAAGTTTGCACCAGTTCATATCTATTCTTGGTCAAACCAAATCAAGCCTGAATCCCTTTACCCACTGACTCATGAGCAAATCCTATATTAAGACTCCAAGCTTCCGCTACCTCGCTGAATCACAACTATCACGTCCCCGGGAAGCCAGAGCGGATACCTGCCCAAGTCAATCCATGATATAGGGATAGGTAGAAAATCCTACCTGTCCTATCTGTCCAACCTGACACAGTGGGAGTATCACATCTTGACATCTCGCGGTGTCCATGTTGCCTTGCGAAGAACAGTTCTGGAATTTTTTTTCTTTATAGAGGACAAGAAATATATATATGGTTTATACAACTGCTCCTACAATGGAAATTGCATAGAAATATGCCATATAATGGATTTATTTAATGGCACTGAAATGCACTTAATAAGTGCACCAAATGTACGCTGCAAGAAGTCTGACCAGCATAAGAGCGAGACCAAGAAAGGGAAACAAAGAGATTTTCATTTCTATTTAGCTCAGTATTGAATAAGAATCTATTAAATAAAATTAATTATCTCTTTTTATTTTCTTAAGTGTAAAATTAGAATTTTGTAGAGTTTTGTAAAATGACATTATTGGCATTATCAAGAAGAAAGGCAAAAGACGATCTATAAAATAGTCTACTCCTATCACATCCTTACCATTAAACTGATAGTATCATATAATAAAATTAACCTTCACTGATATACAATAAAAAATGAAATAATTTACAATATAGAAGAAAAGGTGTGAAAAAGAGAAGAAAAAGTAATGCTAAAATTGAGAAACTGTCCTACAGCCTAAATAAAACTTCCTAAATATAAGGAGGGCTAGTTGGGTCAGGAGTCCAACTATACACTGTACAGAAGGGGGTCTATTTACTTACCTTAACATTTACAAATGAATGAAGCTGTTCCAGGCTCGCCTCGGCTCGCAGTGAGCCTAGCAGCTTCATTCTTTCAAATTTACTAATACTCACCCCTCCGGCGAGGTCCCGCGATGATCTCTGGGCTCATTGCAGGAGACTTCATTCATACTTCGTGAAAATGGCCACTCTGTGAATGCTACAAACACAGCGATCAGTAAGTAAATAAGTAAATAAATCTGTGAGATCCAGCGTTAAGATTTTTATGTTTTCTGACTGGTTCTGACAGTTTGTGATTTATAAGGGGGAGGGATTTAGTATTTAAATTTTACAGTATAAGCCGTATAAGCATACTAAATACCAGTAACGCTATCTGGGCATTTTAAGTGAGGACAGATTGAAAGTTTTAAAGTTGGGGGTACCTATTGGAAGTCATGCAATGGAAGTGGTCTCCATACACTCTCAAGGATGGATGGATACCATAGTAATCCTATATCAGAAATCTGGATCCATTTCCCACATTATTATAGAGGGGCAGCTGGTGAGGCGAAGTTACCAGTCTATTGCATTAATAATTTTACCCCAGTCCAATACTTGGGAGTTGGGCAGAGACTTGTAAATACTTGGTGTAACAGTAAAAGATTACTGGCAAGAAGCACGATAATCTGGCTACAAGAAAGTGAAAGGGCTGGATTTATATAGGCCAAAGAGGTCAGAGAGATGACTAAACAGAGCCTGAACACAGGGAATAGAAGGAGCCCTCCAGCAGCCAGAATATCATGGTCAGTAGAGAAACAACATCCACAGGTAGAAGCCCCACCTCTCATTACATTTCTGCTACAGTAAAAACCAGTCACACTGTATGGAAAAGACAGCCGTAAAGCTTTGAGTACACAATTACTGCAGAAGTCATCACATATCTTTATAATTGTTTGCATGTCAAGAATTAACAATTAGAACAATGAATGAACAATTAGGAAGATAAATTATGAAAATTCTGTATATAAAAAAATAAACATTACAATATACATTCTATAAAAAAAAATACAGTGCATGTTTTGTAATTAGCTATCAAAGGCAAGATATAACACTCTGTCATTTGTCAAAGAAAAAACGTGTCAGTCTGTGAGCTATTTGTCAGGTTTGTGGAACTGGCTTCCAGGGATGCTTAAGCTATAGTTGCTTCAATATACAACTTCTACAAAATGAAGCTGCAGGGAAAAGTATAAGAAAGCCCTGTTCTTTCACTAAGCAACATTTTGAATTGTGTCCCAGAAATACATAACATGATTTCCACAGTAAAGGACGCAATCAACTTCTTTTGTGAATTTGTTCTATGAAGAAAGTATTTCCCCCGATGGTCTCAGAAATAATAAAAAGTATCACCATATTAAAGGAAAACTTTGGCAGCCAAGAGCTGGAAAGGTTGTCAGAAGATGGTAACACTGCAACCTGAAAAGTTGCTTTCCAGCTGCACTGTGCTGCAGTTGTCTCAGTCTGTGTTGTTCTTATAGTAAAGTGTCTGGCATTTCTGGAGCCTATGGCAAATGCTTTACAAGAGAAAAACCTAAACATGTTACAATGTGCAAATCACATAAAAAGAGCACTCACTGTCATAAAATGTCACCGTGAAACGGCGGACACTGTAAGCCAAGATCTAACTCCCGCCAACCTAATTGCTCATAACATTGGAATAGAATTACAAATGCCATGGATTACAGGATGACAACAGCACTGTTCAAATTTTCCAGCATCAACCTCTGCTGAATTATGGCGAACATCTCTGTTCTGGAGAACCAACGCTGACAATGGAATTTAACAGACAGAGTTGGAACTAGTAAAGGTTGTAACAAAAGCTGTCTTTCTTCCTAGCTACAAAACATGCTGTGCACATTTTCCTGGCCCAGCTGTGTACAACAAACACGACTGAAAGGCCATTTAGGATATGATGACTTGTGAAAACCTAGATGTGGTCAACAATATCACAGAACCACTTCAGTGGACTATGCATGCTGAGTGCACACTGGGGCTGGAAAAGTGTTACACTATGTAGATGTGTAATATCGTGTCTCGCCTTTAGTGGCAATCATTTGTGTGCCTCCAGATCATAGACATAATCTTGGCCTGTCCCTAGGGGGTGCTGCTAGACTTTCATTATCAATTAATTATACATCACCTGGTCAACCTGCTCATATAGGACTTCCTCTAAGCAGGCTGCTGGTCATTAATTATTTATCCTTATTGTGCCTTGAGAATCAGCTGACCTTTGTGAGTTTCCCTATCTCCAGCCCCTTCCTCCATGTGCTTATGTTCCCAGCTTTTCTTGTGTACTTGTATTTGGTATCACCCCTGTTTGCTTGTATTTCTTTTTCTATGTATTCCATGTATTCAGTTTCTATTGTGTTTGGATTTGCAATTTTAGTATTCTCCATTAGTCCTGCCTTGCATATTTGCATTTATCTAGTTGCCTCTGTTAGCCCTGCACTGTGTATTTGTATTGTGCTTATTGTTGACATCTGGATTTTCAGTGTTATGGCCTTCCGTTTATCTTGTTTTGTTTGGTGCTTATGTTTATGTTTCCAAGTTGTACCCAGATCGCTTCTTAGGTGCTTATCTTTAGTAAAGGACCTACTACGCATGCGTGGGAGTATTCTCGTCACAAAGAGATCCACAGAGAATGACTTTAGTGTAAGAGTTCTAATACACGTGTGTAAAGATAGATTCAATAAATTTGTGTGAAATTACTGGAAGTGCCCATGACTGATTGATTGGAGTTCACTTGTATGCAATTAAAGTCATATAGACTTACAGGGCACCTCCTGCTTCCCCCTTTACATTTGGGACGGCAAATTGCCTCTCTCCATCTGTTTCTCTGCTACAAGAACTAAACAGAATTAATAGGCAAAATGGATGAATATGATATAAACTAGTGCTCCTCAACCTTTTCTCACCCTCAGCGCACCTAAGCCCTTCCCAGAATTCTGCGGCACACCAAAAAAATAAGGAATTACAAAGTACATACATTTAATTGTTATTTTTATTTGATACATTTAATCGCAGATAATAACTTTTTTTTCTTATAACTAATATTAACTATGTTAGCCAGTAGCCCCCATCATGTGTCTGCAGGCTCCCCAGTAGCCCCCATTCATGTGTCTCCAGCCTCCCCATTAGCACCCATTATGTGTCTTTATAACCTCCCCAGTATTCCCCATAATGTGTCTTCAGCCTCCCCAGTATTCCCCATCATGTGTCTCCAGCCTCCCCAGTATACACCATCATGCTTCTCCAGCCTCCCCAGTATACCCCATCATGCTTCTCCAGCCTCCCCAGTATACCCCATCATGCTTCTCCAGCCTCCTCAGTAGTCCCCATTCATGTATCTGCAGCCACCCCAGTATTATTATTCTTATAATTATTAACGCTTATTTATATAGCAGCACAAATTGTCTGCAGGGATTTACAGAGAACATAAGGCATTTACATCAGTCCCTACCCCTATTGGAGCTACATACTAAGGTCCCTAACACCAGAGGCAGAACTAGCGAGTTGTAGGCCCAGGTGCAAAAAATATGCTTTGACCCTTATGATATCCCAGGTAACCTGGTGGAGAGCTTTAGAAGTGCAGCGATGATGGCTGTGAGTCCTTGTATCAGCATGGACCTATTGCACCAATGGTAGTTCCGCCCCTGCCTAACACATATATACACACCAATACACAGAGGTGTAGCTTGCTGCCATGGTGCCCGGAGAAAGGGTATGATGCAGCGCCCCCTCTCCTCTGTGCTGTATTGGGAGTATGGCCATTCATTTTACTATGCTGATCACCCTCCTCCACATTCTCTCTCCCCTTCATCAGTTCTCTATCTGCTTCATCATCTCCCTCCTTCTCTCCATCATCTGCCCTTTGCCATTTCTCTATTCACTTCATTATCTTCCTCCTCCTCTCCATCATCTCCCCTTTGTCATTTCTCTATTCGCTTCATCATGTTCCCCCTCCTCTCCATAATCTGCCCTTTGCCGTTTCACAATCCCCTTCATCTCCCCCTTTCCTCCTCATCAACTCCCCCTCCCCTCTTCATCAGCTCCTCCTCCCCATCCACTGCATCTTCCCCTCTCAATTCATCATCTCTCCATTCTCATAATCCCCCCCCATATCTCTCCATTTTTATAATCCCTCCTCCCCATCCCTCTGTCAGCTCTGGCTCCTCATTCTCCTTATCACCCCCCTCCCCCATTCATCATCTTCCTATTCTTATCACCACCTCCCCCTCCCCATTATCTTTATCAATTCTTTATTCACTTCATCATTTTCCCCCTCAGTCCCCCTCCCCATTCTCTCTATCATCTCCCAATCTCCATTTATCATCTCCCCATTCTCATAACTTCCCCCTTACCATTCTCTTTATTATTTCATCAACCCCTTCATCATCTTTTCCTATCCTCATCATGTCCCCCCTGTGTTGCCCCCCATCATCTCCCCCAATGTTGTCTTGACCCATCACAATTATTATATTATGGGGGGTGCAGAGAGTGTAGAGTGGACTTACCTTTTTGTTCTGCACGTTCTTCTGCACTCTGCTCCGCAGCTCTTCTATTCATGGCTGTGACGTCATAACGCTACACGCATGAAGCTCTGCAATCAGGCCGCAGGAGTCCGGTAGCTGTTAAATCTCTGACAGTCTGCCAGCT
Source organism: Limnodynastes dumerilii (assembly GCA_011038615.1). Taxonomy (NCBI): domain Eukaryota; kingdom Metazoa; phylum Chordata; class Amphibia; order Anura; family Limnodynastidae; genus Limnodynastes; species Limnodynastes dumerilii. The sequence goes on from WWET01000826.1 coordinate 438,836, forward strand.
CCACTTGCACTGATTGCCAATCACTGCGTCTGGAGCCGGCAGACTGGTAGAAATTTAACAGCTGCCGGACTCCTGCGGCGCCACTTCTTCTGTTCGGCGCATGGAGCTCAAGCTCCGCCTGCACCGCCCTCCCTATGCCACTGCCCATACACACACACACACACACACACTGGGGTAAATTTAGCCAGCAGCCAATTAACCTACCAGCATATTTACATTGGTTGAGCACTGACCATGTAAACGCATAGCTGTAATTGCAGGTTAAAATTTTTGTACTTGAAGAACATTTTAAAGACCAGCAATAATTCCAAAATAAATCTGTTTTGATTCTGTGATGTAGAGAAGAAAACGCCAAAAGGGAAGAAGACTTTTTATAGACACTGTACAGCGGCCAAGTATTTGTCTACTTTTTATTTTTTATATTCTCAGATGCTCTTTTCTTTTGTAACCTTTGAGCTCAGAAGTAGAACAATCAGTAAACTCACATGCAGCATATCTCGCTAAGATCGCTAACTGCCTGCACTTGAATGTAGAATGCCTGGCATTTATCTGAAGCCTCCAGGGAGAAGATGTTCTGCAGGAAGTGGGAAACTTTATGTTGTATGCCAAAGATACAGTTTAGTTCAAAATAATATTTAATGCTACAAAAATAAAATGTTTGCAAAAGAAATGTGTTTTTATTAGTAACTGTATATACACCTCAGTATTGTGTACACATGTACGTGAGGATTTTTATGTGCGTTCATTCATAGCAAAAAAAAATGTGTTGGGGTACGTCACCAGACGGCTCATGCTATGTATACCATTGTCAGCACATTAACAATGAAGTGATCACATCCCAAAATTTGTCCTATGAACCAAGTACAAACATATATGGGGCCCAACAATTCTTGGTATCGCCATAATGCTGCTCATGCTTCCAGAGCTAGAGAGTTGTGGGCCCAGGTGCAAAAAATATGCTTTGGCCCTGATGATATCCCAGGTAACCGGGTGGGGAGCTTTGGCGATGCAGTGATGACAGCTGTGGGCCCTTGCATCAGCATAGGCCCCGGTGCCACTGCACCTGTTGCACCAATGGTAGTTGGGCCACTGCATGCTTCCATACCCTCTCTGTGCTGTTTAATGGCAAAAAACAAAATGTGGCACCAGGGCCACTGTCAGAAATGCTGGGGCATGGGACCGATGGCATGTGCCAAAGTGCAGGGAAATCTTTCCTTGTGTATTGACCCGCGGATGTGCATCTCTGTGTAATACATTCGTTTTCCATATCTGAGATCATCTGTGCAACTTAGCCCTGAAAAGTTCAATGTCTTCTGCAGGCAGCAATGAGTACATATAAACTCTGTATAGTGTTTCTATTTGCACTCATTAGGAAAGAAAAGTTTTAAATTAAAAACACACAATGCTTTTTACAGAAAGTAAATTTGCCTGTTACATTATAAAACCATCCTCCGTTACATAAAACGTTTCCATATATCTTCAAAAACATTGCTTGGGTAAGTCTGATATATGACTTTAATTATGTCTTAATGTTATGTGGTGAATTTTTTGTGTTTAAGAAAAGAAGAAAATAGCCCCTGTTAGAAGTATAGACCCAATCCCTACTAACTGAGGATTGCTTCACAATTCACATCTTTTAGAGCAGCCATTCTGGGGATGGTAAGGTTACTAGTGGAGTTTCCCAGGGATCTGTACTTGGACCAGTGCTATTTGATGTCTTTATTAATGACATTAGACATGGTACTGAGGGCAAAGTATGTCTTTTGCAGATGACACAAAGATATGTAACAGGGTTGCAGAATTTACCTCTATTAGCGGTATATTAGGGTGTGGTCATGGAACACTATCTAGCATACATGTAAGGCATATAAGGGGTCTGTCTGGGAATGAAACACATAAAATATATGTGGTTTATATTAGGATATGAGGATTAAAAGCAGGTATATTTAAAAAGCAGAGAAACAGCTAATATAAAACAAATGTAATACATGTGGGATAAATTAGGGGTCTAACGATGGTACACTATATAAAATATATATGAGGTATATTAGGGGGTCTAAGATGGTGCATATATGTTATGTGCAATATATATTATATAGTGTGCTTTTCCCAGGCCCCTAATATATCCCAGAAAATTTAGTATTCCCCACATGTATTTTATAGTGTGCCATTCAAAGACATCTAATATACCCCACATATTTTATTTTGTGTGCAATTTTTAGATACCGTATTTGCCGGCGTATAAGACAACTTTTTTGCCCTGAAAAACATGCCTCCAAGTGGGTATAGCTGGCGTGTTTTTTTTTTTTAAAGCCCTGCCGCTTTAAGCTGCTGTACGCGGCGGGCGACAGGGCTCTGCACAGACGTAGGCCACGTCTGCGGTCACGTGAAGTACTGCTAATACAGGGCTTCAATGGGAGACATGATGATGATGGGCAGACATGATGATGATGGGTGCTGGGCAGACATGGTGATGATGGGTGCGGAGGTGTGCGGAAGAGGGGGGTAGTCTTATACGGCGAGTATATAACAAACTCTATATTTTGAGTGGAAATGTTGGGGGGTTGTCTTATACGCCCAGTCCTCTTATACGCCGGGAAATACCACATGCAATACATGTATATTACGGTATATGTATATACATGTATATTACGGGTCCAGGGACTATAATAAGTGATATATATTAGGAGTCTAGCATGGCACATACTATAAATATATGTGGTATAACAGGTGGTTTACCAGATCCTGTGCAAATGTGGTGTGCGTACAGTATATTGGTCGAACTACGAGGCAGCTTCATGTCAGATTTGCAGAGCATAAAAGAAATGTACTAAAAAATAATAGACTACACTCACTTTCACGCCATGTAAATGACGAACATGACGGCAAGGTAGAAATGCTAACTATAAAAGGAATAGATTTGATAGAAAGAACGGCAAGAGGGGGTGATCAGTTTATACGTTTAACACAAAGGGAGTCCTACTGGATATTCTGGCTAAACTCCTTGGTTCCCTTTGGGCTGAACGAAACAATAGAACTGATTTAATTTTGAGACTGGGATATACATATATGATAATATTGTATCAATTTGGTTTTTCTTTTGGGACATATGGCAACTTCATTATTAAAGTTTATCTATTGATCACTATCAAAGTTTATGTATATCCCAGTTCCTCTTCCTTTTTCTTCTCTGTCTCTCGAGCCTTTGGATACCATATGTTATTGCATCTTAATTCATAAATGCTGAAATTATGTTTGCTAGTGATATATTTTATCTTGATATTTATAGGTCTTTATAGGGAGTTTGGGTAGAACTCACCTTTAACATATGTATATGTGTACATATATGCACTTAAAGATAGATATGTATATGCATATTTGCATATGTTTTTTTTTTTTTTACATAGAATCCAACTCTTATTTAATTAAACACAAACTATTTTATTTTTATTTATATTTTTTTATTTTCAATTTTCTATTGTTTGACTCATTTTTATCTTTTCATCTTTTAGATTTGTTTTTATTTTATTAATATTTGTGTATGTTTGTTTTTGGTCTTTATATATTTTCACCTGGTAATAACAATTTAATATTTAATATTGAATGTTATATTTATTTTATGAGAAAGAATGACACTATTATTGTATTCGGAATGAACAGATACCCAGGAATGGGTTAACTAAACCGAGTGGTTGGTGTAGGCGCCACTGGAAGAGAGGTTAATTCAGCCGGCACATATCCTGCAAACTGTGCGCTTCAGTCCGGTAACGTATCACCACTGAACTTGCTGCATGAATATTTGCATTACCGACTGTCCACATTGCAGGACAACAGCTTTCTAAGTCAATTTATTTGAATACCATATAATGGTCTGCCTAACTATTTAATCGTGGTCTGGATTGCTGCTGACGAACTATCTATATCGTCCATAGGTGTACATTACACAATATATACCTTGCATAAGTTTATTCCATTTGGAACTATAGCATTGGGCTAAAGAATTGTTTTTCCTGTTGGATATTTTGAGAGGAAATATACTATTTGTGTACACAGATAGGGGTAGATCCAGAACTACGTCCGTCTTCCATAGACGGACGTAATTCAATGAACAATAGCTACTGCGCATGCGTAGTAGCTATTGTACGTAATCTGCGTATCGTTTCGATACGTAGATTGCGTATATGCGGTCTTTTAGACCACATATGTTTGTTTTTGGTCTTCATATATTTTCACCTGGTAATAACAATTTAATATTTAATATTGAATGTTATATTTATTTTATGAAAAAGAATGACACTATTATTGTATTCGGAATGAACAAATACCCAGGAATGGGGTAACTAAACCGAGCGGTTGGTGTAGGCGCCACTGGAAGAGAGGTGAATTCAGCCGGCATATATCCTGCAAACTGTGCACTTCAGTCCGGTAACGTATCACCACTGAACTTGCTGCATGAATATTTGCATTACCGACTGTCCACATTGAAGGACAACATCTTTCTAAGTCAATTTATATGAATACCATGTAATGGTCTGCCTAACTATTTAATCGTGGTCCGGATTGCTGCTAACGAACTATCTATATATATATCGTCCATAGGTGTACATTACACCCTACATACCTTCCATAAGTTTATTCCATTTGGAACTATAGCATTGGGCTAAAGAATAGTTTTTCCTGTTGGATATTTTGAGAGGAAATACACTATTTGTGTACACACATAGGGCCTGATCCAGACCTACGGCCGCAAGCGATCGTACGCCGATCGTGAGCGAAAAAACGGGCAAAAAAACGCACTGCGCATGTGCAGTAAGACAACTTCCGGTCGTCCGAAGGACATGAGCGTACAGCGAGCGTATTTTCAGCGTATTTTTCGCCCAAGGGGCGTGCGTTTTGTACAACGATAGTCTGGACGCTCGAGTTACTACACAGAGGCGGGGATAGCCATTTAAATTGTACAGTATAGGTGTGCTAAGCCCAGTACGACCAGCGTATCGGTACGAAAATTCGCACATACGCTGGAAAAACTTAGGGTAGGGTTCAGCCGCCGTAAGTAGGTACAATCAATGGGAGTCATGGGCGTGAAAGTTTATACGCCCGGGCAATCATACGCTACACTCGCGGGCGCTTGCGGTCGTAGGTCTGGATCAAGCCCATAGACTCTTATCTCTGCAGGGTGTTTTTAAACCGGTGTCTAATTTGTGGTCAGTTTTTGTGTGCTGCATTTTTTTATATTTTAATTTGAATTGTAGTTGCATGCTTAATAAATGTTATTTTAGTAAAGTATACCTTTATTATTGTAGAGGTCAACCAACATTCAGTAGTACTGTTAATGGAGGCTACCCATTTATAGTTAAATTCACACCTATTATGTGAATAAGATTTATACTTTTTAGTTATTCACATTTCGTAGCACTTATTTGTTTAAATTTATTTTGGTATAATAGGTGTCTGGGATTGGCACACTATAAATATATGTGGTATAATAGGTGTCTGGAATTGGCACACTATAAATCGTGCATATGTCTAGGGTCAAAAAAGTTTGGGCAGACTTGATGGGCCAAGTGATTCTTTTCTGCTGTCACAGCATATGGACCAGATTCAGATCTCCGTGCGACTTAAGTGCGCACAGAGATCTGTAAGGAGCATGGCACTGCTTTTCCCACCATCGGCATTTAATTAAGGATGCCAATATTAAGTGCCAGTCCCTTTTCCGGAAGTTCTTCCATACATAACTTGCTATGATGTCACTTGTCAAGCGGACTTAAGCAAATGACTTGCATAAGTCCCCTTACAACCCTAATTCTGAATCAGAGCCTATGTTACTATGTAAGATGACCAAGCCTAAGGATGACCATACATTTACATGACATGTTACATAGGTCCTCTACAGCAGTGGGCCCCCCATAACAATCCCCCAGTTCAGAGACATTTTAAGAAGTGAGGGGGCCCTTGTGCAGGATTTGCCTGAGACAGGACTGTCCCAACTCGTGGGCCAAAAGGCTTACATTGCCGGTAGGCTACGCCCCCTTTTGGCACGCAAATCGGGACAGTCCCACCTCAGGGGAAGGGGGACTCGTTTGGAATCTATTTCTTCCCTCAGGAAGATCTTAGAGGAAAGAAATAGATGCTGAATGGCCCCCCTGCCAACCCTGGGTGCAGGATACATGCCACAGGGCTCCCTGTTCTGAGGGGCCCATGTGCACTGCACACCCTGCACCCATTATAGATACACCTATGCCTCAGTTCTTACTAAGCATTTAAATTGCTAAAAGCATTGAATTTCTTTCTCAATCTGCCATATAAAACAGTGCCCTTTATTAATAAGGGGCCACTGCAGGGGAAACTTTCACTTCATTCAACTCCCACTGACTGCTTCAGACGTCTCATTCTCTGCTAAAGTCTAGCTCAGGCATAGGCAATCTGCAGCAATCCTGGTGTTGTAAAACTACAAGTCCCATCATGCATTACCAGGTGTCAGATATGTGTGTGCTGTCAGAGCATGCTGGGAGCACCTGAAGTGCCAAAGGTTGCTTATGTCTTTCCTAGGCTTTGCATCACAAACCACAGTTGGCTACATTTTAGGTACACTTGCCCAGTTTTTGCAACCACTTTTACCCAGGGTTGCCGACTCTCCCGGAACGTCCGGGAGACCCCCGGAATCCGGGGAGACCTCCCGGACTCCCGGGAGAGCACCCTATTCTCCCGGAGTCTCTGCTCAGATTCTCACAGCGTTAGTCAATTTGATTTTTAAGTCCCACATTTTTAAACAATGAGAGGCACAGAATGGCCTCAGAGTGTCCCTTCTCTGAATATCACTCTAAAATAATATTCAACATAAATAAATAGCAATGAAATAAAGAAATTATCTTTTTACAGGAAGCTTGCACAACTTGCATGATGCTATTGTAATACATGATAATAATAATAATAATAATAATAATAATAATAATAATAATATTGTAATAGATATGCAAATTACATTCTTTATATAAAAGTTGGACTTGATTATATTCATAGGCCTCAGTCATTTAGGGCTTCTTGACAAGATTCATCCATATCTTTCTGCCTGTGAGACTTCAGCAAGGTCTGTAGACTCTGTGATTGATCTATAAAGCATAACTTGCAGTATATAATAGTCTCCTCAAAGGAAAAGTGGATTCTTGAAACTTAATCAATATAAATTGGATGTGAGGCAGTACAGTACTCCTATGGGTCACTCTTTAAAGACAAAAGAGCAAGAACCTCCCCCCCTTTTTTTTTCCACTGGTGGAAGACTATTGCAAGTCCTTCAGTCTAATAATGGTTACAATTGCATTTACAGAAATGAGAATTCCTTATCTAGGAACTGAGGACCGGTCCCAGAACTCTATTTAGAGTACGGACGTATAACATATATTATATTTTTACTACTGCGCATGCGTAGTAATTTTTTTACGTAATCTGCATATCTTTTTCTTACGTAGATTGCGTAAACGCAGTCTGAAAGACCACATTTACGCAATCTACGTAAGAAAAAGATACGTAGATTACGTAAAAAAAATGACTTTGCATGCGCAGTAGTAAAAAACCGCTAAACACCGGACGTATATGTTATATGTCTGGTACTCTGAATACGGGCCTAGGTGCAGGTTCTGTACATTTGCCTCCGCAGCGTATGGAATTTGCGATCCTAAATTCTGTATTTGGGAGCGGAGTGCACACCCCCTATGTACACCCCCTGTGTGCACCTAATTATGGTCTTTATTGTACAGTCTGCATTCTGGAATCCACTCATTATCCTTACTCACTTGCAGTGGCTATAATAATACTGCCCTATTTGGTATTATACTTAGAAAATCTTTGTTTCCTCTCTCTGGGCTGGATCCAGAAATAGGACCAATAGGCAACTTACGCAAGGTGTGTGCACAAGTCACCTGCCATTTAATTTTGTCTCCGCGCAGTGCAAGGACATCTGCCGACCAATGCTGTGTTCTGATGTGGCAGCATTATTATAGCCACTACAAGGCTTAGTGCTGAGATATAATACTTCTGACTCGATGTCCTGGATTTTTGTCATGAGTTGTAAGGCGCTTAGGGGCGAATTTTAAGACCCGTAAGATCATTGCACTGTTGCATTTTGGCTTTTTAGTGTCAGGGATCTGGAAATAAGAGTTAAGGTTACCACTTAGTGTAAAAAAAAAAAAAAATACAGCTCCTCGTCAGATTATGACTTTTTTGTATAAATAATAGATCCGCTTGGTTTAAGGGCAGATCATCTATTAGACAGGACTTAAGCTTGGTACACACTACACTTTTTTTGGACCAATCACAAAATTGAAAAAAATTATTCACACGATATCGTGCAAGTGTGTATACCTGCACAATCAAAAAATATCGTGTAATTGCTAATGGCATGGTTGGAAACCTAGAGGTAAGGTGCATCTCCAACACACACTTCCTGACTGCACCCACAGTGTGTTAGGTTGCGACGGTGATCTGTTCACCGGCATGTCTATTTGGTTGCCAGGGTTACTCTATGCTTTAGACGCTGGCCGGGTTCTCTCCTAGCGCTGTGCGCATCGCGTCCCTGCTATGCACGCTGAGGGAGCGTCTATCACCTGCACTCGCATTGGCTGGCCGCGCTTCTTATTCTCCTCCCACTTGTCTGTTGGCGCGGGTTATAATTTCTCTCTCCGTGGCTGCAGTTACCTCATGCTGTGTCTCGTCCTGTCTTCGGTCCATGCTACTCGTGCCTCAGGCTATGAATCCTCGGTCTCTCCAGTTCCTGCCCTCTATTGCTGGCGTGGTTGGATGTTACTGTCTCTCGTTTTCCTGAAGCTCTTTAGTCTCCTTCTGTCGGTCCTTTTCTATTGTGGCTACCTTCTTGTACTTAGGACCTTTTGCTACTCGCTATTTCATTTATTCACTACGGTGTACAATACATTGTGCTGCTGCTGACTATTCATGTGTCTACCTGCGGTGTTCAGTACATAGTGCTGTTGTTTATTATTTATATGTCTACTAGCGGTGTTCAGTACATAGTGCTGTTGCTTATTATTTATATGTCTACTAGCGGTGTTCAGTACATAGTGCTGTTGTTTATTATTTATATGTCTACTAGCGGTGTTCAGTACATACCCCGTTCAGATTACCATGAAAAAGCCGGGGTTTTCATGAAATTGCCGGCTTTCCTGAAAACCCCGGCTTTTTCTGGCAATGTGAACGGTGAAGCCGGGTCTCTTTAGCCGGGTCTCAGACCCGGCTAAAAAGAAGGGTTTTTGCCGGCTTTTTTAGAAGCCGGCTTCACCCGTTCACACTGCGGTGAAAAGCCGGCTATTTAAATAGCAGCCGGCTTGTAAAAAAAAAAAAAAAAGAGAGAAAAAAAAAAAAAGCCGGTGTTTTCAGCGCAGTGTGAACACACCAGGCTCAAATTTTCAACATTTTGCCCACTGCCTAAAAAGCTGGCTTTTTAGGCAGTGGCAATGTGAACGCAGCATTAGTTTAAAAAAAAATAATAGATCTGCTTGGTTTAAGGGCAGATAATCTATTAGACAGGACTTAAGCTTGGTACACACTACACTTTTTTTTGACCAATCAAAAAATTGAAAAAATTATTCACAAGATATCGTGCGATTGCTAATGGCATTGCTGGAAATAATTTTATAGACAGTTTATTTTGCCCAATGTACGATGAATCGTCAGAAGAATTGTGAGAGCCTGTCGTTACAAAAATCCTTCAAATGATAGCATCGTGAGAAACAAGTGTAGTGTGTACCCAGCATTACAATAGCACAAACTTTAGAGGAATGTCCTTTCCCCATGGATTGACAACTGTCTCTAAATCATTCCCTATGTCCATGGGTGAGCATATGGTTTCTTCAGGGCCTAGAGGTAAGGTGCAGCTCCAACACAAGCGTCCTGACTGCACCCACAGTGGTAGTGTTCTGAAAGAGATCCCCACTCTGCTCTTGAAAGAAAAGAACTAGTGCCTCTCCGGCCCATGTTAGGAGGTGCCCACTGCTGTTCTGTTGCTAACGCTTCAGCAAAGTTTATCCGTTAGTGCTTAGCTCTTTCCAGCTCTAGTTTTTGGTGTTAGACAGCTGATTAGGTTAGGATACAGATTTACTTGCAGAAAAATGTAAAATTTTGGGTGCACACATTTTGGAATAGGTGATATTCTTAGTCCATTATATTGGTATTTTAGGTGTTTTCTTAGGTGTTTACTTTCTTTTTGTTTACTTGACTAAAATTGCTATACTACTATATAAACTGCAGGAATGGAAAAAAAAATTAGATATTGCCGATAGCAACCAATCAGATTCTAGCTGACTTTCTCTAGTATGTAATAGGAAAGTGGGAACTAGAATCGTATTGGTTGCTATGGGCAATATCTCCACTTTTCCTTATTCGTAGTTTAGTAAATCTACTCCCAAATATTTGGAGCAGAATTTACAGAACACAACCTTTCTTTTATTCCACTGAAAACATGCCAATGATGTGTTAGGTAAACAGGATACTGACAAATATCAATAATATATAAGTTCATTAAAAAAACATAATAACAATTGTATTACAACCAAACCAAAATAAGTCCACCTCACTTGTACATCACTGCTATTAACCAGCCTGATTGCTGTAGCCTATATTCAATGCTGGTAGGAAATATTGTAAGAGGTGTACTATATGGTGGTCATAAGAAAATAGTGATAGTGATAGTGGGCCCGTAATTTTTAACATACATGAGTAATTTTACGACCGCTTGTACGCAATCTACGTAATGAAACGCTACCTAGATAGTGTAAAATAGTTACTATGCATGTGTAGTAGCTAGAATCTTAAAATTAGGCACGTATGTTAAACATTTTGGGGTTGTGAATCCAGCCCAGTAATAGTATCCCAAGAACAAGAACAGCTCCTATCCGTATTGAAGCAAATCAAAAATTTAAATAGAGAAGTCTTTGCTCATCTCAGATAAATTATAAGTGACTCTAATTTATAACTTAAATTTTAATAGGAGGGGCAACTATACTTTATAGACTGTACTGTACAGGGCATGCATAGTTATAAGGTATTTGGCTTGTTATTTCATCGGATAACATCTGTAACATTATGGTAAAATGAAATACAGCAGAGGCATTAATCACCATATGACTAATTTCCTTCAGGCCAAATTATTACTTGGCTAGTTTCATAGTGTGGGAGTTTTGTCTATATAACTGGATTACAGCTTGCTGTTTTTTACTATAACATAAAGACAAGGTATCTGTATACTAAGAATAGAAAGGATATTATGATTTACAAATCATTCTAAAAATTATGTGTAATTATATTTCTATTTTTTTTACTATAAACTTTAGACAAAAACCACATTTTTGTGATAACCATATAATTACAAGAAAGAGCTTCTCTGGTTTTTAATGAGGCTTCCAGAAAGTGATGACAAGCAAGCACAGCATAAGTGAGAGCCTGTATAACACTGGTTAGAAAAGATATAGGTGCAGATTTTCACGAGAGGCTGCACAAAGAGCACTGAAACCACAACTGCACAAAGAGCACTGACAACACAAATTGCCCCCCCCCCCAACGCACAGTCACCTAAATATATTATGACACCCTGGGTAAATTCCTGTGAAAAATCCATTTTACTATTTCATTTTGGATTGTGTAACCCTCTGTAGGATCTCCATGTGGAGATATAACAAGAATAAATAACAGTATTACAATAGTGATTACGGGCCATATTCAGAGATCCGTTTTAGCAGCGACTTCCGTGCATATTTTTAGGTACGTTTCAACTGCGCATGCGTAATCATTTCTTGTACGCAGTTCACGTAGACTTTCCGCAAGGATGGTCATTACGGACGGATGGAAATGCATTGAGAGCGGACTTGGCAAGCGGCCGTAGGTAGATACGCACAAAAGACAATCGGAAATATACGCACCTAGGAATTTACATAGAAAAGGGCGGGGAGGCATTTAAATGAAGGGAAGTGGGGGCAATTACAAATATACGCACGGACGGAGGACACATACGCGCCCAAGTGGAAGCGGAAAGTTAATGCCAGTCTATGGAGGCGGAAGTCTCCGAGATGAAGGATTAACAAGGGGAGTGACTGGGGTTTTGGTGGGTGCAACTTGCTCTGTAGGTGCGTATATATTTGCGCTCCAATCGCAGCACGGAAGTCTGAATACGGCCCTACATTATTGGAAAAGCATTGTATCTAATAAGCCACTTCTTATCTAAGCTTATGGAGCGAATGAAAAACATTATAAAAAGACTGAATAGATCTGACAGTTTATTATGTTATGTGGTGTGGGGTTGGGGGGTTTACTTGGTTTTTCCTATATTCCAAATCATCTGATGTGGAGTAAAATATCAGTGACCCTGTTTTTCCTTTAGCAATGTCTAAGCCCAGTTTTATTTTGTTTAGTTTTGTGTAGGCAGCATGAACTTCCCTCCCTGGAAATGATGTGTGATCGGATGTTATGATTCCCACATATCCACCAGAGGAATCCACACTGGGCTCTAGAGTAACTTGTTTCAGGAAAATAAAAATAGAATCTCTCTTGTTGACTGAAAACCCAGAATGATGAAGATGATCTTACATTGTGCAGAACTTCAGACACTTCCATGTGAATACAAATGAAAGACATTCGTTTCCATATGTTTAGATTTGCTTTAGAAATCTTGATTTGGATTATGTTAACTATAGGAATGACAGCTGTCACAGAAATGACTTGACTATAATAATACATAACAAGATAATCAAGAACAATATTTAAGGACTTTACCAAAGAAATTCGTCTTGATTTATTGTTGTTAAAAAACCAAAAATAAAAGTCAACTTTGTGTGAGTGTTCAGTATAATGTATCCTAACATCTAATATGAACACCCAATAGTAAGGTTCCATGTCTTATGGGTGTGCCACGAAACACAGAATCTGAGGGTCTGTAAGTACGCTAGCGTAGTTTGGAGTGTACGCCCCCTGCACTCCCCGTTCCTTGTAGTAAATCTGATTCCTAACTTAAATATTACGACTAGATGGATGTGATGGGGCTTTCCCCTTACATGGCTATCTCTGCCTCTATGACGGAGATACAATCATCGTAAATTTGGTGCCTGCCCTGCCCCTTTGTTGTACCGGCTGGTGTACGTAACAAAGTTATGTACGCTTGCCGGTACGCATGCGTAAGGAGGATGTGCGCATGCGCACAAGATAGATGACAGGGGAATTAAAAACGCGACATGCGTAATTCCCCTGTCGCACAGAGTTGAGGATCTACCCCAATGTCCAAAAGTCAACAGTTAACCTGTTGGAACTTGCCCCCCTTCAATCTATACTCAATGCTGCTTCCAGGCTCATCTTCCTCTCATGCTGATCTACCTCAGCCTCCAAACCCTCCACAGGCTTCCTGTCCGCTTCAGACTTCTCTTTAAACTCCTTACCCTCACCTTAAAGGCCATCTCCTCATTCACTGTTCCCTACCTCTCTTCCCTCATCAACATGCATACCTGCACTCTCCATTCTGCTAACCAGCGCTGTCTGACCACCTTACTGATCACCATATCTCATGCCCATATCACAAGGACTTCTCCCATGCTGCACCTCTGCACTGGAATTACCTCCCTTCTTCACAGACTCTCCCTCACATTGCAGGTCTTCAAGCGCTCACTCAAAACGCACCTGTTAAGGCTAGCATACCCCTTCTCTACTTAACATCCTCACTGCATCCTACATCTGTCCCTTCTTCTCCTTCCTTCCAACTCTCCTTCACTCACACTTGTCCTTAGATTGAACTGGGGATATTGTCATTTTTGTATGTAATGTTTTGACTTTCTAGTTTGACTCCTGTCTTTGAGGATGAATTGTCATTAGCATTAGCATGAGATATTCTATATGGACAAAAGTATTTGGACAAATGACCATTACACCAACAGCGACTTTAATAACATTGGGGTAGATCCAGAACTACGTGTGCCGTACGTTTATTCGCGGAGCGTATTTTCGTACACGTAAGTTCGCTACACTCCCCTCGGCACACCCCTTGCACGGACGTATTTTGTCAAAATACGCCACCCAAACCCTACTTTTTCAAACGTAACACCATACGTCCGCTAACGGACGTACAGAGTACGTAAACAAACGCAGCTTAGCACACCCATACTGTACACTTAAAATACCACCCGCCTACTTCACGTAAATCGAACGTATTGTTGACTCACGTAAAATTGGCACGCCCACACGTAAGTATTTACGTGACACATACGTGAATCTCCCATACGTTCACAATTACGCTACGTGAATGTGCGTATTTTCTAGGGTGTGCATGCGCAGTGCGTATGTAACTGCGATTTTACGTCTCCGCCAGGCGTAAAATCGCGGAAAAGCGTAGTTCTGGATCTGCCCCATTGTACTGAAAAACATATACTTTAATATGGAGTTAGTCCCCTATTGCAGCTAAAACAGCTTCCACTCTTCATTGCCGGCTTTCCACAAGATTTTGAAGTGTTTCTGTGGGAATTTGGGCCCGTTCATTCTGTAGAGCATTTATGAGGTCAGGCACCGATGTTGAATGAGAAGGCCTGGCTTGCAAATCTCTGTTCCTGTTCATCCCAAAGTTGCTCGATGGGGTTGAGGTCAGGGGTCTTTGTGGGTCAGTCAAGTTCTTGTACACCAAACCCTAAAAAACAGCTGCATACCATTATCCCTTTACAGTAGGCATAATGCAGTCATGGGGGTAAGGTCCACCATCTGCCAAACCCAGACTTGCCCATCTGACTGCCAAAAAGAGAAGCGTGATTCATCACTATACAGAACACATTTCTATTGCACCACAATCTAGAGTCGGTGTGCTTTACACCCCTTTGATACTTGCATGCAGCTGCTTGGGCATAGAAACCCAATAAATTAACCTCCCGATGGACAGTTTTTGTGATTACAGTAATGTCAGTGGAAGTATGGAACTCTTTAGCTATGGAATCAGCAGAGCATTGGCTACTTTTACGCACGATGCGCCTTAGCAGCTGCTGGTCCCGCTAACTGATTTTACTTGGTCTTGAGTTGCTGTTGTTCCTAAACGCTTTCATTTTCTAATAATAACTCTTAAAGTTGATCGTGAAATATCCAGTAGGGATGAAATTTCATGAACCGTCTTATTGAAAGATGGCATCCTATCACAGTACCACACTTGAAGTCACTGAACTCTTCAGAACGACCCATTTTGTATCACAAATGTTTGAAAATGGAGACTGTGTAGCTAGAGGCTTAATTTAATACACCTGTGGCAACGGGTCTGACTGAAACACCAGAGTTCAATACCTAACAGATGTAGCCAAATACTTTTGTCCATATAGTGTATATGTATGTCCACCTCCCCCTTTTTCTTGTGTTCTGTGAACTCTAACCTCAAACCTTGGGCAGACCTTGTCAGGTTTGGGCCCAAGATGGCAGGAAGCAAGGCCCAAATCTGGTGAGCAAAGCTGGCAACTTAAAACAGTGCTCAGTACTTGTGGAGTGCTGAGTACTGTCTTAAGCTCCCAGCTTGTAACAGCTTACTGCAGTTGCAACTCTTGCATTCATGGTAATTACACCACAGCTTAACCCCAACCCTAACCCCTAATGGAAAGTGAAAATTGACCTCCGAATGATGCAGGACAAAGACAGAGACAGCTCCAGTGGCAGTTAGGAGAGCAGAACACAGGAGAGCAGAAGACACAGTGGAGGGAGCAGTCAGCAGGATAGAGTGGAAGAAGAGAATATATTAGAGAGAGTGCATTACAGAGTGAATGAAGAGTGGACAGGACATGTGTTCCATTCTCAGACAGGGCTTTATCTGTGTGGGGTTTGTATGTTCTCCCTGTGTCTTAATGGTTTTCTTCAAGGTGCTCTGGCTTCATCCTACACTCCGAAAACATGCTGCTGGATTAATTGGTGATGTGCATGACAAATATTCTCTGTACAGCACTGTGGAGACGCTGGTCTTTTTTCCGAAGGACCATTGTGCGGTAGCTGAATGTAGACTGCCGACAATTGCTGGCAGTCTCCATTGTAGAAAGCGGCATTAATGTGACTCCTGGAGTCACGAAGAGTCATTTACCGAAAGGTAAGTGTTTTTGGCTAACCCTACCCATAACAATTTCCTAACTCTAACCCTCCGTTTCCCACAGCCTAACCCTAACCTTCCCATTCTTCAGCCCTAACCTTAACCCTCCATGCACCACAGCCTAACCCTAACACTCCATGCCATGCAGCCTAACCCTCACCTCCCCTTTATGCCCTAACTCTAACCTTAGCCCACTGCAGCCTAACCCTAACCTCTTCCCCGCTGCACCAGCCGCAGCCTGTAGCTACTGGGAAAGGGGAAATAGGGCTCCCGTTCCCAATAGCAATTTTCTACTTTCAGTTGTTTTGAACAATGATACAGGGCCGTATTCACAGATCTGTTTTTGAGTTCCGTGCGTATTTTTAGGATAGGAGTAACCGCGCATGCGTAGTAACTTTACGCTATTTACATTGAATTTACGCATGGAGGTTCATTAGGCACATACGTGTGAATCGCACTTGGCGACATACGTGCGGAGGGGCATGGTTGAAATCCGTATGGACAAAGTTATGTGAAAGTTGGTGGGGGGAGGCATTTAAATGACCTATTGAGGGCGCGGTTAGTTACATAGGCACGTACATAAGTATTTTACGCACGTAAATGCACACGTAGAGATAAGGGTGCCCTGTTAATATTATAACCACAATCATATACTATATTTACACATTGAAAGTCTAGGTATATTCCAGATAAGAAGAAATAATTTTTATTGTTAATGGCGCTGAAATATTTTGTGCAGTTACAGAATAAGTCTGTGTTGGAAGTTTCCCCTGTGTAAGTGATTTGATTTTTGCTGAGTTACAGCAAGAGGTAAAAGATATAGCGGGTATTTGCTCATCGGGGAATAAAAAGCACAACATTTTCTCTTACTTCAGAGTGATGAAGTACATTAGGAGGCGGCAGGTTATCTACAGTGTTGCTGTTTTTTGTTTCAAATCTCCACATGCGATTTATCGCACAGTCTCTCTACTGACTTGTTCAACTTTATCACATATTTCAGCTCATGATGATGAGATGTTATACATGTTCTGAGTGTATTGAAAGTGCCACTTGGAAGCATTTTACAGAATAAGACCCATGGGGCTTTACCCAGTTGTTTCTTTTATGAACTTCTTTTTACTGTGGTCTAAAGTTAAAAAGTCTGCAATAAGGCCCTTTGATTTAAAAGGGAAAATATACCCTGTTAATAAAAAGTGTCCTATCCTTTTTTTCAGGAAAAATGTAAACATAACATATTTTATATATTTACATATGTAAATTAAACTGTAAAAACTTTATGGTTTTTCTAAATTCATATGGGATCTCTGGTCACTTCCAACAGAAAAAAATTAAAGAATAAAAATGATCTTATTGGGTGAAAAAATATATTCTTCTAATGGAGCCACAACATGAATGAAAGCTGTCAGCAGATAAATAGCCAATGAGAGTGAATGATCTGCGATTGGTTTGAGTGTGGGAAAACTAATTTGATTGGCTATTTGTACAAACATCCTTGTGAGCTATACACGAAGTGAATTTTAATTTTCAGATGTTAGTATGCTGGGAATTCCTAACTTGAAGTCAGCAAGCTACACTCAAGATAATGAAATGATCTTATTTATTTATTAACAGGTTTTTACATAGCAACATTATATTAAGTAGCGCTTTACAACTTTTAACAGTTAGTATAAACAAGACTGGGTTGTAGCAGACAGACTGGGTGTGTAAGAGGGCCCTGCTCACAAGCTTACACTCTTCAGCTTATAGGAGTATATGAACTTGAAGAGGTAAAAAGATTGCAATAACTAGGCTTTTACTATGTTACTCCTTTTATGACATGTATCAGGTGGATATCAGACCTTGAACTATCATTTATACAGTCCAGGAGCCAGATTTACTAAGCTGCAGGTTTGGAAAAGTGGAGATGTTGCCTATAGAAACCAATCAGCTTCTAGCTCTCACTTTCTTTTTACATACTAGAAAGTCAGCTAAAATGTGATTGGTTGCTATGGGCAACATCTCTACTTTTCCAAACCCGCCGCTTAGTAAATCTGGCCCCAGGTTCTTTTATAAAGGAAAGTGGTTTAATACTTACTTAAACCATAGAAACCAGTCCTAGTACATTTGCATAAATCCACACCTACTTCTCTGGTCCACTCCGCTCCCGTTTTTAGGTGCTTAATGGCACTTATGAGTGCCATGGGCAATCTTAAGTCACTGTGCGTATTTTCCTTCTTAAGATGGAAAATACGCACGGACAATCCCCAGCCCTCCCTCCCAGCCTAATTTACATACCTCCCTCCACCCACTTTACCTAATTATCCCCGGAGGCTGCCGTGGCACGCCTCCTTTCACCTAAAAAACTAAGTGCGGTAAAGACTGCACGTAATTCATCTACATGCCTAACATAGATTTGGTGGTCACAATGACTACACATGCCTAGAGGTAAAAATCGGCCACTTACACACCTTAGGTGTGAATCCGGTCCCTAGTTCTGAAGATGAGGAATGGTGCTTCAGTTGTTAATACACACCAGATAAAAGTGAGAGAAACTGAAAATAAAGCTGTGGAAACAGGAGGTGATCTGCATTATCTTGCCTTATAAATGGCTTGAGCAAAATTATAGGTATTGGAATTAGTTATTACATGTACAAATCTAATATGATTGGCTCTTTCAGCATATATCAGGCCTTGTACAATCATGTTGTCATGAGTAACAAAACCTAGTAAATTTTGATGATCCTCGACACCTCGCTGATATATGACTTATGTATTTATCAATATGGTCATTCAATAGAGCTGTATGAAAATAAATGTGAAATCTAAGAAGGATAGCACAACAAAAAAATAAGAGTTAAAAAACACAGGATTTACCCACTATTATAATGCTTTAATGCTTTAATGCTGTGTGCTGAAATTCCTTTGGGTTT
The DNA here is from genome assembly GCA_011038615.1 of Limnodynastes dumerilii. Classification (NCBI taxonomy): domain Eukaryota; kingdom Metazoa; phylum Chordata; class Amphibia; order Anura; family Limnodynastidae; genus Limnodynastes; species Limnodynastes dumerilii. Next base: position 457,832 of record WWET01000826.1, read on the forward strand.
CCTACAAAGACTGAATTTAGTTTCCTGACAATTTTGAAATACAAATCTTTTTCCTGCACAAGAGGAATGACACAGAACTGATTGTCAGTGGATGTAATTGACTGTCATGTCATCAGAGCGGTTTGATACAATAGGGATGTGATTGGCCACTGCAGGTGCACTTGCTGGCTTATGGGTTCATCAATCTTACCCAGTCAACTTGGCATTCAATAGAAATGGACTGGACTAAATCAATGTGGCCTGGAAAACAATCCTACATACAGCCCAGGCAATGACTATATAAAAGATAGGATTCTATTAAGAACTGGTATTATTCACAATAAATCCATTCTGCATGTGACTTGCCTGTTTTTCTGGTATTGTATTTATGAACAGGTTCTTATATAGTACCATCGTATTACATAGAGCTTTTCAATTTCACATCAGTCCCTGCCATATTGGAGCTTACAGGCTATAGCTCATTTTTAATCTGCAGTCAATTAACCTATTGTTGGAGGAAACTAGAGCACCCATAGAAAACCTCACACACATACAAACACCCCTTGTCCTGGAATCAAACTCACGACCTCAGCACTGAGACAGAAGTGCTAACCACTTGAGCAATTGTGCTGCCCTTGGTATAGCATCTAATTAATTAATCTACAAATAGTACTACAACAGAAAAGTTAAAATAGCAAATAAGCCAAGCAAGCATTAACCCATATTCATTTTATGGATTTAAGTAAGAAAACAACCTTATATAGCTGTTTGAATAAACAGTTTGTGCAACATATACTCTGCATATGTTCCTTTATCCTCATGGTCATAATCAAGTTGACCACACACTTTGCGATTTCCCCAAAGACCAATGTAGCACTGTGGTTGCCAGCGAGGTTGTATTGTAAACTAATGGATACTAATAAACTAACTAAAAAAATGGATTTAGAGACAAAATTGGTTCCATCTGCAAATGTGGTCATATGTGTATAGACAGAGCTTTAGTTGTGGACAGCTTGGTGTGGTTTGTTGGTACGATGGTCTATTTTGCGCCAGACCATCGTGCGGCAGTTGAATGCATTCTCCATGCGCATGCGCCCTCCATATGGTAAGCTAGGGTTACGACAGTAATCCTAGCACTGCAAAAATCATACGGAACTATTGTTCCGTACAACCCATTTAGTCACAAATGGGCTGTGCGTCCCCAGTGTACAGTGCTCGCTAAAGTGGGCGGGGGAAGCATACAAAATGTACAGTGTGGGAGGGGGCTCCCACACTTGTGCGGATTAGCGGTCGTACGGACCGCTGATTGTCACGATTGCATTAAGTTTGCATTTCTATGCCTTATAGAAAGAGGTGTAAGCACTTGCATCCTACCCTTAACCCTTCCCTAACCCTAAACCTCCATTTTCCACAGCCTAACCCTAACCTTCCCCTTCAGCTCTAAATTTGCCCTTCTTGAGCCCTAACCCTACCCGTCCATGCCCCATAGCCTAACCCTTATGCTCTAACCCTCCCTTCTTGAAGCCTAAGCCTTACCGTCCCTTCTTCAGGCCTAACCCTAACCTGAGCCCGCCACAACCTGATGCTATTAGGAACGGGTCAAAAGAGGTACCTGTTCCCAATAGCAATTTTCTATGTGCCAAACATTTTGGCAATGATACAAGAGACCATTCAGCTGGACAACTGAAGTGGCCATTGAGCTCTGAAGGAGAAAAGTAATTGGTGTCTGATGTTTTCAAGCTGTGGCTGGAACACGTCATATGTGGCAAGACCACGTCATATCATTTATTGTATGAACATATCTCATTGCAGTGATGCGGTGCACCGCTGTATATACTTGCAATTGTATTTATTTTGGTATTGGGAAGTCTATTGATTGCTAGCACATTGTGATAAATTGTTTGCAAAGGAAGCCCCCTGCTAATGAGACATGTACAGACATAGCACCCCGGCCTGAAAGCACAGTAGGACACATTAGCTTTTCATCCTAAGGTACAGTAACTGTCTAATGTAAACAGATGCTTTTATTATATTAGGCTGCATCCTAATTTAATAACAACAGGCGATTTCCGCATGTCATGTATGGATATCGCCTGTCAGTATGTAATGCGAATGTGCATCGGACCGATGTCACTGTGCAGGGGGCAGGCCCACAACATGCATACGAGATATACATGGTGGGTCGGCATTGGTATTTAAATCGTACAGTGAGGGCTTGGTTAATGCCCTAGGTATGATTCCATACTCCACACACACAGAGATTCACACTGGAATACTTAAGCCAGGGTCCTGGCCACTGAAATCAAATCTACATTCAGGGGTGTAGGGGAATGCCCTCTTCTCCTGCGTGAGGAATACTGGGTATTGTATGTTAGCCTCCGCAATAGAGGCTAATGTAAAGATTAATGGGATAGATCCAGAACTCTGCTTGCAATACAGTGTAGCGTATTTAAGTGTGCATGCCTTCTATACACTCCCCTTGGCACACCCCTTGAATGTACGTATTTTGTCCGAGTTCTGCTTTCCAAACCCTACCTTAACTTTTGCCCATGTAACCGATGTCATCCTCACACGTACGGATGTGCAACACGTATTTACGCAGCTAAGCACGCCCATACTGTACACTTTAAATACAAACCCCCGCCTACATAGCGTATTTCAGACGTAATTTTGACTCAAGTAAAATTGGCACGACCACACGTACGTATTTACGTGACAAATACATGAATGGTCCATACGTTTACATTTACGATACGTTACGGAGCGTATTTTCTATGGTGCGCATGCGCAGTACATACCAAAATGCGATTTTACGTGTCCGCCACGCGTAAATTTGCTCACAAGCGTTGTTCTGGATCTGCCCCCATGACGGGATCCAGACCCTCTGCACACTTTCCGTACATTTGGAGGTCTGTCGAGAGAGGGGAGTGAACTCCCCCTGTCACTCCCCTCTCTCCTGCGGATTTTTGTGTGACTTACACTCTTATAGGGCAGTCACATGAGTGGATCAGCGGCCCGTCTGAAAGCTGATCCACTCATAAATACCAAAACCCACCCCTACTGTACAATATAAATGCTACTGCCTGCCTCCTTTTAACGGAACATCCATTTTACGGAACTAATTTCCATGCGATAGAAGTTACATGGGTAAATGCTGTGAAAGTCTGCATAGCTGTGCTATGTACATAACAGCCCCTTCCACATAGAAGATTCCTTCCTTCTCCGTCCTACCATTGGAAATGGTCCTAGGAAAGGGGAAAATGGGGACGACCCATCTTGGATAGTTGAGTGTCATGCAGTTACCATTTTGACTCAAGCCTGCTTGACACCGGTGCATCTAAGTTCACCCACTTCACTCTACTGTGATGCCTGTTTGACACTTCTAGACTACACTGTGACACCTGATCTACACTTCCGGACTCAATGTGACATGGACGGGTGAGTACTATACTTCATCTTGGGTTAGGGTTAGGTTTAGGGTCAGGCAGGGGTTAGGGCTAGGTTATGGTTAAGCTGAGGTAATGATTAGTGCTAGCGTAGGACTTGTCGATTTGTATCAACATATATACACTGTCATACTAATGATGTTGAGTGAATTAATGCTGATTAAATGACATTATAAGTCGCATACCCCATCCGCTCCCTCCTGCCTTTCATTGGAGAGACTTCCAGCAGAGATGTTTGGATACTGAGGATCCTGATCTGTGGTGGAAGTCTGTGTATGCAGCGTGATTACAAAAAGTGGGTGTGTTCCGATCGCAAATACCATATAATGGTCCGGATTCACTGTTACGTAGTTTTCGCCTTACGTGCGTTGTTTTAAGAATTGAGCTACTATGCATGCGTAGTAGCTTCTTTACGCTATCTACGTACCATTTCTGTATGTAGATTGCGTAAGCGTGTCTTTAGACGTAACTGTAAATCTGGACCAATACCCTCATTTCATCAAGTCAGTATCCAGTCGCACATTATTAATTATTTGATTGTGTCCTAGTCTTTTGCCCTAATTTGTTCTTCTAACAGCTGTGTTGTAATTCACACATATTTCTTTGCGCACAAGGATTTCGGTACATATGTGATACTTTCTGACAGTGTTACTTTATTGCCCATATTGACAGATTTGTTTTACTATGAAAACAGTGCACACATTATAAAAAGCACATGGATGAAATGTAAGCATTTTACTTTCTTTTAGAACTGCTATGTTTGCAGTTTTTCAATCTCTAATCTCCAGGTAGGGGAGCTTAGTGAGAATCCATCTAACAAAATAAGGTACTTTACTTTGGTTATTAGTCCCATTATTGACGGTAAACTACTCATTTGAATTATCCAATAAATGTTGTGCAAGTAAGTGCTTGAAATTAGTTACTCCTGGGCTAAACCATGTTGATTGCAGGGGGAGTCAAGTTAATTGTATTCTTTGCATGCAGGGAAATATCTTTGAATTGCTTACTGCACACAGACAGAGGTGTAGCGTGGATCCACGGTACCCGGAGCATGTAAATTTTACGGCGCCCCCAAATCCCCCCTTCATTAGTTTAGCGTGACAGGTGGTGAGACTGAGGCCCGGATTCACACTACCGAATACATAGCATATACGTCCGTAGTTTACCCTTTTTTGTTGCTGCAAATGCGTAGTAATTTTTTTACGTAATCTACGTATCTTTTCGTTACGTAGATTGCGTATATGTGGTCTTTAA
>WWET01000826.1:502422-516936 GCA_011038615.1 Limnodynastes dumerilii
TGTCACAACCTTAATGAGAGAAACTCGTTATTATACTTTTCAGGCCTCATAAGAGCTCAGGATCCCAAGATATCATCCCCCCAACAGCAGAGATACAGGAGAGGGAGAGATGTGTAAGGAGAGAGGCAGGAAACACATTACACTCTGTAACTCCTCACCTCAATGGCAGAGACTCTGGCTGTGACACAGGGTTACTGGGACTATAATACACAGAGACAAGACAAGAAATTACCACAAGACCGAGAACTCTATAACCTATAATGGAAAATAGTTATTTCTAATAACATGCAGCGTCAGTCTGGTCACCATGGGGCAGCACCTGCTTTGTGCTCGGATGTGCGGCACACTTTCTGCGGGCAGTTTGTGCGTCTCTGGATCAGACCTTGAATGTGACCCTCCATATGTGATCTCTAGAGACCCGGAGTCTTGTGATTGTGACACAGGCTCCAATAAATTTTCCGCTATTATACCCTGTAATAACCTTATGGGCGCAGTGTAATAAAGAGCGATGATGCTGGAGGAATTCCATGTAATGTACTTACTGTCTATGGCTTCTGAGTATGAAAAAAGTGAGAAATAGGATCATTACTGGAACTGCTCCACAAAGAATTGCTAACCGGATGACAATTCTGCTTTGTGCGCCCCCTAGAGGAGGAAACGAGACATCAGAATTTGAGTACAACAGAAAGCTGATATAAAACTATTATCCCTCAAAACTATAAATGAAACTATGTCTCTGTTTTCAAACAATATATAATAAATAAGCATAATAAAATTAGAATCACAGATAATGCTAAAATCATGTAATTTTGATGTATTTTTGTTCATAAGGCATTATTAACATGAATAACATTGATTTCCAGTCATTCCTAGTCAATTTGGACAACCTCGCAGCTCACAAAATTCAGGTTGGTAAAATCTTGTGTGCGATCCTTCCATCTCTATTAGGTGCACTTTAATCAATATATCCCTTCTATACCTGTTTTGGTACAGGGTCAGTTTGCTAAAGCTGTGCCACAGCTACCTTAAAACAAAGCCAAGTTTGGTATATAATAAAAATGTTGTGTGCGATCCTTCCATCTTTATTAGGTGCACTAAACTAAATATATTCATTCTCTACCTTTTGTTGGTATGGAGTCAGTTTGCTAAAACTTTGCCACAGCTGTTATTAAAAAACCAAGTTTGGTATTCATTTAAATTCTTGTGAGCGAACCTTTCAATCTATTAGTCACACTCATTTTTAAGTGAAATCTGTAAAGTTGATTCTACACACCATTGTAAATACTTTTTATCTACATAAAAATAAAAAAAAAGCAGAATTCTTGAAAATTGGCAATTATGAAATTTTGAAACCTTGGTCACAATGATCCAGACCTAGGTAATTACTTGAGGTTAGTTACTCCTGGGCTAAACCATGTTGATTGCAGGGGGAGTCAAGTTAATTGTATTCTTTGCATGCAGGGATATATCTTTGAATTGCTTACTGCACACAGATACTGACCAGCATTACTATCATACTGTTATTTAGACTTGGGATAGGAAACATCACCTCTCAACTCTAATACTCTTTGCAACAGATAAAATATGACTCCCCTGCAATCAACATGGTTTAGCCCAGGGGAAACTAATTCCAAGCACTTACTTAAGTCTGGATTTAGCCCTGTGTGCTAATTGGGGTTGGTTGATCAGCCCCATTCTTGGGGTAAAGACAGATTTGTTGGACTACATATGTCCAAAAACACTGATAATTAGATTTTTCAGTGTAACTGCCCCCATTATTGTGTAGTGTGTATCCACTTAATGATGTCCCTGGCTATCAGATCATTATCTTGGCAGGCAGGGACATTGTATATTGTGGGGTCAGCTTTAGTTCCATTGTAAACATATCAGATGCTCAATAACAATCATTACTTAGAAATATCAAGACATCATTTTTAAAGGACAAAAAATGTAAATGTTCAGTGGAGTGGAATATACTGCATTACATGGATGATGATTCTGATAGAGTATATCATTGTCTATGTCAAAATAGTGAGAGAGATAGAGAAAGAGAGAGGACATAAACATATATATCCTCTCTGTCAGTTAAAGCAATGGAGGGGAAACTTACTGACAGTGAAAAAAAAATGATGTTTGCGAAAAAAAAAAAAAAGTCAGAAGTTCATTCACTTACATCAGTAGCTTGGGCTCTATACAGAGTAAATAGCACCTTATTTTCAACCCTTATACGAGAGTTCATACAAGGGACATTGGTCTGGATGTACAGTTACGTAGCTTTTGTCTTACGTGCGTTGTTTTAAGAATTGAGCTACTAAGCATGCGTAGTAGCTTATTTACGCTATCTACTGACCATTTCTGTACGTAGATTGCGTAAGCGCTTATCTACGTACAGAAATGGTACGTAGATAGCATAAATACGTTACTACACATGCATCGTAGCTCAATTCTTACAACAACGTACATAAGACGAAAACTACGTAACTGTAAATCCGGACCATTATTGTTATTTTTTTTAATGTCTGTCACAGTGTTGACTCCTAAACCTGTACGATCCTCATCCTTTTTTTAATGTCTGTCACAGTGTTGACTCCTATACTTCTAAGACCCTCACCCAAATACTTTATGTAGGAATATATTTAGGCAACCATTAACCACAAGAGTTGTTATATCCAGTATGATTTCCCAGAATCGTCTGCTGGACATATGTTTGTCACTGACGATTGTGAGCCAGAGTATGCTCCCTTCTGTGAAGCTACAAAATATCACATTGCAACAACTGAGATCAGAAAACAGAACCATGAAAACGGAGACTATTCAAAACAAAAAGTGCTTAGCACTAATCACAATTATGTCTTAAATAAAGAAAAACATTTCACGATTCAAAGGGAATATCAGTTTTCCTATCATAGCAGTTTATGTGCTTGTTACAGATCAGATTGTCTTTGTTAGACCCTACCGGTTTTCAGAGTCATGGGAAATCAACTTACAAAGACTTTGAACATCAGGCTCTTCTTCTTAAACCAGAATGATTTGACTTGATTTGGTCTGTCCAAGGGTTTAATTTTATTATTATTATGTAGTGCCTAAATCATTCATTTTTTCCAAAGTGAAGTAATGTGAGTTTTTCCTTGATATTATTTCATATTTGTTCATAAAGCAAATGAAACTACATGTATTTAACCCAGACACAGATGACCTGCAAGAAGTCAAAAGTAGTTCATTTGACTTTGATGTGTTAGCTTTGGTTAGATAGCAGGAGGCGTCCAAGAGTTACAAGTCCTTTTAAAAGAACAAACTGAGCATTTGGCCCCCTCATGGCATCTTGTGTTTTCTTAGTTTAATATATCTGGTTGGAACAGGAAAAATGTAGAAAGATGTTTTATTTTTTTTTATTTTTTATTATTTTAATACAATTGGCTTAAAAAAACACATTTTACATGATCATGTTTAGTAAATTCACAGACTTGAATTTCCTGTAAAAATATTTTCTCATAGTAGTTTTTGGATTTTATTTGTAAGAATGATGTAATAAAAACCTTGTACATAAGGCCACAGCAATTTTGGAAAGTAACTTAGATCCTGCACCCTTTGTTCTTCTTAGAAAAAATTGATTATTTATGTATTAAAATATGTAAATTATTATAAAATGTCCACACATAGGTTATATATTATAGCCTTGAATAAAGCAATATAAATTTCTCTGTACAGTATCAGAATATATAATTTTTTTAAATCAACAATTTAATAGAAGTGGAACAATAGGGTAGTAATGGTTGGCAGTTGTTTAGGATATGTCTTATGTTATATTAGTTTTAGTTTATTATTGTTTTCTGTATGATTCTGTCACATGATATTGTCTGCAATTCAATTTTTTGGCACTTTGTTAAGTGTTAATTGGTTAATACTGAGGTTGCCAGACCACTCTGGGAATTTCGTCTAAACCGCCCTGCAGCCTGAGCTATGTACAGTACACCTCATTTATGCCCGTAAAGTCTTACAACTCAGGGTGTATATTTTTATCAGAGACAGGAAGTGGGAGGGGAGAAACTTCTTAAGGATATAGGGGCAGAATGCTAGACTAGGGAAATCTCAGCAAGGAATGTCAGGTCTCCAATTATGAAAATTGTGTACTTTACACAATATAGTGGGTAGATACAATCTTTGGTGATTTGGCTGACAAACCCATGAAGTGTAACCAACATTTTCATTAATGAACTATTACTGAGGTTACACCTGGTGACTGGGGGAAAGACTGTAATTTTATTGTGCTTGAGTGTTATGTGACCATATGATAGGTAGAGATCACACTTGCATATGAAGCCAGATCCATACTTAAATAAAATGGTTTGTGGAATTCCCAAAAAAACATGATGTGTAGTTTATGCATCACGCGTGTTATGTTGTGAGGTGTGTAATCAGACCCTCCAACTTGACCCATTCCATTAGGTACAATATACTCCACACCTTAGCTTCCAACTGTCACTCACCTGGTGAAACTGATATTTAAAAAACTATTTGTCTCTTTAATAAAAGTGGTTACCATAGTAACTGACAGTAGGAAACAGAGAAGCAGAGTATTTTGTACCTACTGGAATGGGTCATGTTGGTGTGTATGGTGTAATGCCATCACTTAACTATTATAGCATCTTGAAATAATTGTATATGTGTTATTGGGGTATAATTAATGTTTAGTAACTGCGCTATACATTATGAAGAACAGGGCTGCCATCAGGGGTAGACAGCCAGGACTAGTGTCCTGTGCCTGGACAGAGAAGGGGCCTGACGATATTCACCTGAGCTTATCAGTAGGCGGTTTCTGCAGTATCTTACTGCTGATACTTTTTGCAGGAGAGCTGTACAGCAGTGGCCATATGCGTTGGGAAAGACATCCCGTGCACCGACCCGCTATGTTCTCCCGGTACAGTGTGCTCACCTCTTTGTGACGTCGTGGATGATGTTACATAGGGTCGGTGCATCACAGACCGTGTTCCGGGCCCCAAAATTTACAGTGCCGGCCCTGATGTAGAATATAAACGACTTGATGGCAGCCAAGCACATAATATATTTAAAGGTGGCATCAGATCACTTTGTAGTATAGCTCTTAATAAGTCATACTGGAATCTGCCAACATTTAAAAAAAAGGTTGATGTGGGAAGAAAGGATTTTCCATTTTTGCCTCATATTACTGAAATTTAAGGCTGGCATCAGCTCATTTTGGTCCTAAAAGAAACATTGCTGTTAATGAGCAAAAGACTGTTTTTACAATTACTATTTGTCAGTTTAATGACCAAGTGTTCCAGTTTCAGTGACCCCTTTGCGAATTTTCCAGTCATTCTCTATTAGCCGTGTTACATGCCAGTACTCTATATTTAACATTGCTTAATGAAAATCAAGACTCCATCAGCGGCCGGTCTTGTCAACGGCATCCTTATTTTTTCGCCATGATATATGAGGAACAAACAGAACAATTCCCATACAGACAGCAGCCAAGACGCGAGTGATTCATCTATGTTTGCACCATGCTACATCTAATCTATGGTGTCAAATTTGTGCTTTCTGCTCTTGCCCAGCACACAAATCACACAAGCAGCAGATCAATTTATTTGTGATTTCTCAGTTTCAAAAACATATTTTAATTAATAGTTAAATATGGAATGTTGTCATTGATGGCTTACATTGGAATAGGTCATTTGAGGTTTGCCATGTGACATTATTGAGTAACTGATGTACTGTGGATGGGATAATCATTGGAGTATTATAATAATAAAGGGCTGGATTCCGACTTTAGAAAATAATGCATTTTCCTATTGCTAGGGCTGAAAAATGGCTGCTTTTTGCTAAAGTGGATGTGCTAGTGACACATTCCCAGGAAAGACTGAATTCTCTGGATCCAGAGTTCCACTCTGGGGCCATTTTTGACAGCAGGGCAGTGCAGGTCGGGAATCGGAAATCACTTCTGCTGCATGGGAGGGGAAGTATGGCTGCAGTTGCCAGTGTGATTGGCCCTATTTCAACAATGAATGCCAGCTGAATGACTGCTGCATGACTGCTGCATCATTGTGCGAAAACATCTGCATATAGAAAATTGCTATTGGGAATGGATTCTATTTCCCAATAGCTACAGACTGCGGCGGCTTTGGTAGGTATAAGGTTGGGGTTAAGGCTTAAGAGTAAGGTTAGGGGTTCAGCTGCAGGCCATGAAGGGTTAAGTTTAGGCTACAGAACCGGGAGGGTTAGGGTTAGGCTGTGGCACATAAAGGGTTAGGGCTAAAGAAGGGGAAGTTTAGGGTTAGGCTGTGGGAAATGGAGGGCTAGAGAAAGGAAAGGGTTAAGGGCAGGGTTTTGATAAAAACGGTTATAATTTCGGATACAGCGCACTATCGCACCTCGTATGCCTGTAGCGGCTGATTTTCTGCACAGAACCCAGCATTGTGCGTCTGCGTTCCGATTCGGAAGCATAAGTACATAAATAATGCAGGCCCAGACCCATAATGCTGAACGATTACCATCAACCCCTTACGCATGCTGCACGGTCGTGCTGTGTTCTGAAGCATAACCGCCTCTATGATGTTCCTATATCAGGATCCTGAATATGGCATGAGGTGAAGAACCGGGGTCTCTGTCTGACAGGCAAAGTTCCACCTTCTCCCAGTTATAAATGAATAGAGATGTCCCGGTGTGAGTCTGAGATCCTCACTGGAGAATTCCCCACGGCCCTGTCACAGCTACTGGCTGGTAGCCGCCATCTGGAACAGCAGTTATCCTCCTGTCACATTCTTTGCATGTATGACATATAATGTACCGTGCAGGACACAGCATTGACCAACTGTAGACAGAGAGGAATGCAGACGCTCACGGCCAACATGGGCTCTGGTTGAGCAGCTAGTGTAACAGGTGGAAGTATATATTGGGAGCCTGCATTAATGAGACTAGTGTTACATTTACGTGACTGCTGGCTGCCCTAATAGCACCGACGGGTATTTTAGAGACAGGCAGACAGGTTAACCTCTCGGTAACCTCCAGTCTGGCCCAATTCCACCCCAGCGTGGTCACAAGAGACGATGCCTTGTTGCAAACTCTTCATTCACTTTCTGCCCTCAGCATTTTATGTGTCTGACGACAGTCATTAATGTGGGCAAAAAATGGAAGATCTGATTAATGGCGTAGATCCTGATGGGATTTCTACCTGACTTTGGGCTGTATTCAGAGAACCATTTTCACAGGGAGTTCCGTGCGTATTTTTATGATCGGATCAACTGCACATGCGTAGTAACTATATTTACGTAAGATACGTTGAATATACGCTCGTAACTACTTTAGGCACGGACATATGAATTGTACTTGGGGACATACGTGCGGATGGGCGGCGTAGAAATCCGTACTTGAAAATTGACATAAAAGTGGGGGGTGGGGCATTTAAATGACGCATGGAGGCGTGGTTATAAAGAATCGCACGGACGGAGCACATATACGCACGTAAGTACGCACGGAAAGAACAGAGTGGTCTAGGGGGTCCGGGAGAGGGGAGTGTCAGGGGTGTTGGTGGGTGTTTCCTTGCTCTGGCCGTGCGTATAATTGCGTACATTAAAAAAACGGATCTCTGAATACAAGTTCAAACCTATTCTATGCATTGTCAATGTTCTAGTCAAGTGCTTGCAGCAGGTCCATTTGTGAATCTTTCCAGAGGGAAAGAAATTCAAACAATAACATTCCCCAAGTCCCAATATTAAAAGTGCATCTTGTACACACTCTCCCCTTTCAGGTTTTCTTACCTTTCAGGATCATCCAGCGAGCGGGACTGCGGCCAGAATATGACGTCCCGCGGTGGCTGAGACTGGGAAATGAAGTCCCGCGGTCACAGGCTGAAACTGCGGGACTTCATATCCCAGTCTCCGCCAGCGCAGGACTTCATATTGTGGCCGCAGTCCTGCGCAGTGGATGATTTGAAAGGTAAGAAAGCTTTGGAGGGGAGGGAGCTGCAGCCTAGACATCATTTTAGCATCCAGACGCAGTCTGACTCCAGACCAGCGGCGCTGGTAACCCCCCTGTATAAGACGCACCCTGTTTTTGGACACCAGATTTTTCCAAAAACGGTGCATCTTATACATGGGGAAATACGGTATCATTTTCAGGGGGACAAGGTTATTTTTTATTGATGATTTTTTTCGCATGTTACATGTTTCTAGCATGTAGAAAGGCATAAATGACATACCAATTTTGTTTTATAAGGAGAATTCAATTACCATCAAATCCTTGCTTAGACACACTTAGGGCTAGATTACTAAGCTTCTAAAAAGGAGAGGTTGCCCTTAACAACCAGATTCTAGATTTCACTTTCCTATTACATACTAGAAAATGTCAGCTAGATTCTGATTGGTTGCTTTGGGCAACCTATACATTTTTCCTTTTGAGATGTTTAGTAAATCTAGCTCTTACTGTTTATTAGCAGACTATAACTCTGGAGCGGATCCAGGCTTACCATAATTTAAACAATCATTCCCATCAGTCCTTGTCTTTGCATCAGTTGTTAAGTTATTTATTTAATATTTATTATTATTTCTTATTTAATAGCCATCGTATTATGTAGTGCTTTACTTTTTTTTATTAAGCAACCAAGCGTACATTCTTAATGCTCTAACACATCGAGATTAAGGTTAATTTTATTCAAAAGCCAATTGACCTACTAGCATGTTTATGGAGTGTGGGTAGAAACTGGAGCACTCATTGGAAACCAATGCATGAGAACATACAAATGCCACACAGATAAGGCCTCGTCCATGAAACAAACTCTTGACCTCAGCAATGTGAGGCAGAAGTGCTAACCACTTGAGCCTTCATGTTGCTTATGGATGAGTTCTTTATGCACAAACCTGGAAGTCAAAAAGAACAGAACCTTCTAGTGTTTCAGCAGTCCACACAGCACATGCTCAGAATTGCAAGCAAATCTCTGAAAAAGTATTCCGACCCATTCAGCTTGTTATGACAACTTTTCCCTAATATATGTTCTGGCTGTTTTTCAATTTATATGTATGAGTGTAATACTTCTCCCTTCCCCAACATTACTGGTATTAATAATACATAATAAACCCTCATTCATAAAACATGAAAAACTTAATAGAACAAAATGTTTTTGTTTTTCTGGGGGTAAAAATTTTAGATTTAATGTTTGTTGTACATTCTTCACACTTACTTACTTCAGATTACTGCTAGACTGGGTTTCTGACTTTAACATCTTATTTTATGAGCACACTGCCTCCGACCTCAGCTTGTTATTCCAGGTTGCTCTACTTGAATCAGACTTTTAGCCAGGAAGATTTATTACCCAGAGATCTCCTCTGTAAGCAAAAACAGATGAAAATCTGATAAACACGGATTTTGATATATATGCTGCATTTCTTAACTCACTGTTGACACAGGAATACTTAGGACACAATAGGTGCAAACTAGTATGATATACTAATATTGTTTTTGGAATACATTATGCTTTATATTACTTGTACGTAATTCTTTATATAAATAAGTTATGGGAAGCCATTGTCAACATTATAAGTTATTAGGTTTTCTCTGAATGCTCAGAAAGGGCTCAGCACTTTATTCTTTATTTATAGAGGTATAAAATGATCGGTGGCCTAAAATTACATCTTGAAATTCTAATATATGAATTCTAGATATTTAGTCTTTTTGTTGTCATGGTGTATTTCAGGATGTTCTGCCAGAAGAGGACCATTAGGGCCAGATTTACTAAGCTGCGGGTTTGGAAAACTGGAAATGTTACCCATAGCAACCAATCAGATTCTACTCTTACTTTCCTATTACATACTAGAGAATGTCAGCTAAAATCTGATTGGTTGCTATGGGCAACATCTTCACTTTTTCAAACCCGAAGCTTAGTAAATCTGACCCTTAGTTTTTAATCGGCAGAATAACCTTTGAATATACTAAGACAAAGAAAAATACCTTTTAGTTTAATTACTGAGCAAGAAAACGATAGTAATACTATAACGACTTATACATTCTCCCTCTGGCAGGTTCTTTTACCTTTATTGTTAATAAGGACTGAGAAGGAAGTTGAAAGACAGATTGTCCTAAGCAGAAAGAACTTGACGGTGGCTGGTGGCTTATCATATATTTACAAATATGTGTATTGGACATCTCTGCGTTTTATGTTACAGATAGAATGGTACAGTCTGTTACTGGTTAATGGCAGTGTTGCTGGGGCATTTCCTTTGTTTCTGTTGGAAGCAGATTACCACCCTACCTTTCATGCACCTGTTTGCATTTACCTATAAATTGATCTGAGCAACTTCCATTTTGTGTGGAATTTCTTCAGAAGTAAAACTAAAGGACCAGATCCAGACTTCTGTGACAACAGTGACATTAAAGGTCCGATACCGGATTCCCACTGCATCCTAAATTTCACTCTCTTTGCTCATATAGATGTAATACTAGCTAGACGCCACCTTAAGATTTCCGTACGGTCCTCACATAAAATGTGGAAATCTGGTTATACGTAAAGGCTGAAACAAGCCCTTACTATACAATTTGCATCAACCCATCCCCCTCCCTTCCCCCACAGAGTGGAAGTACTTCCACTTCCTGCTCTGTCCCGCCCTACTGTTGAATTTAGTACCAGGACAAATCTGGATCCTCTGTTTCTAGTATTCTGCCCTGATAATGTGGTGCCCGTGCATGTGTTGTATTATCAAAGAGGGCGTTATTCAAACTTACTGGTCAGGAAATGCCCCCCTTTTCATTAAATCTGGACCTGGTCCATACATACAAATAATATAAAAAGTTATTTTTTAATCAGGATATGGACACTCGCATACAAACACTAAGACATAGACATACAACCCACACACATGGAGACACACACAAACATAGAGACACACACACACACCATAGTTGCCGCCTTTCCCGGAATGTCCGGGAGACGCCCGAAATTCAGGCAGTTCTCCCGGTATGGCAAATCTCCTGCAAGGGACTTAAGGCTCGTGGTTTCCATTAAACCACGGCCTCAAGTCCTGCCCCCCTGCCTGGCAACATTAGTTTACTTGTTTTGCTATTGACAGGGGGGGACTTGATGATGCAAACTGCATCAGCAAGCCCCACCCCCATCCCTAGGAAACCCAGAAAGGAGTAACTGATAGTCAAGGGGCGGAGCTTAATGACATGATTTGCATAAATCACACCAAAAGTCGGCAAACCTGACACACACACACACACACACACACACACAAATGTGTTATAAGTACTCCTTTGTATGACTTAAGTTATATTTGAGCTTAAGTGCTTAATTAAGTGATCTATAAATATCTCATTCATATCTCATACATGTATTGAACCAATCTACATGAACTGCTTTAATCTGAGTAAGTTAAAGCTTTATTAAAACAAATCAGTTCACTAAAATGTCACATTCTTTTCCCTTTGCCACAAGAAGTAGCATTATTCTACAAGATAATGACTATGGAACATTAGACATTTATTTACAACCACACAGGAGCAGCAGAACAAATGTTTTTAATATCCAAAGAAAACCTAGTAAATGCAATGGAACAAAAAATCCACTGTCTTCCACATCTTGGTATGGTCCCATGTATTATCACCAGAGATCAGTAATGCTACCCAAGCAATTTTCTATCCCCAACGAATATATATCTAATAATAAATCCTAACTTGATTTTACATGGGAAAATCTTCTGATCCGCTTGAAAACAAGCTTTCATCCCATTTAGTGAAGGGGTCAGTCTGCATCAAGACTTCTGGGTAATGATCATAAATTATGTGCTTAATGTGCTTAATGTGGGAGAAAGTAATGTTGTTGGATAATAAATTGGGGAATGTCTACTAAAAAAAACATAACCTTTTAAGTGCTAAAGGCCCAGCTCTCCTCAGCAATAGACTGAATAAATTAAAGGGTATTCACTCTCACAAATATATACTAAGATTCTTTTATGTGTCCTTTTATGTCATCTTCACTAGGGCATGCATGTGTTTTGTTTTACATGCTCAGTTAGAACAAATCGTAATGTGTCACAAGTGAAAGGCAAAGACTTTCAGATCCCTATCGTAACTGGGTAACATTTTATGTCAGCTGAGATAACATAAGCTAAAATCTTTTTATACAGAATTACACACATGTATAATAAAAAAGGAACATGTTCTAAAGCTGCATCAAATAAAAGCAGAGTGTAAAATGCATCAGCCAAAGTATATGTTCTTTTATTTTAAATGTATCCACAAATCCATGAAAACAAGACTGTATTGCAGGAACTTCTAAACGATCAATGATTAAAACCTTTTCCCCTCAACATCATTGAAAATTCAAACTGAAAAAATACACAGACAACTGAAATTGGTTTAAAAAGGGGACATAGGTTTATTAATTGAAACTAGCTAAATTGAATTGGAAATAAAATTTAGGGTAGAGACAGGTGGCATAGCAGGTGTCACCTCAGGAATATGAAAGCAACAACACTGATCATCGATGAAGGATCTCCCAACACCCAACCAGTTCCCTCAGCTCCTCTTCAAATTGCACACCTCATCTTGTTGAAGGAGGAAGACCTGGACCCTGTCACGGCACAGCGACCTAGCATTCAGTAGAAGGGTGCACCTCTGTTAAAAGATATTTCAGCCCACATCCCCACATCAACATATAGTTAATATTTTTTCTAGAACATGAGCACAGGGAAGGTGGGGATTGGTTGGGGCTGTTAGGGTGGAGTTAGGTCAGGTGACAAAGATTATAAATTGTTTCTTCTGACAGAAATTTCTCTCTATGATAGAATGTATATATACACACACATTAACAAAACATATAAACATATAAACAATAATTTATTAATTATATATGCCATCAAGTAGTGATCACTTATCAATTATGGGATTACATATTATTATCCCTCATTCCTAACTACAGTATTACTTTACTTCTTTAGGATGATTATGTAAAACTATGCCATCTCAAGGTGTTACAATCAGCCTCTGCAGTGCCTGTCTCTTTCCACAGAGGCCACCAGTTTCTAGTCTAGACTGCAGTACCAAACTTCACAATGAGATGCTACTGTCCTGCTTTGCCCTGTGGTCATGTGTCCACCATCTCGTGATTCATTACCTGCTATGGATTGCACATTTATTGCCTTGAATGGCCCAATTTTTACTTGTTTCTTCACTATTTTGGACTCAAATATCATACAGGTTCTCCTGGTTCATTTCCTGCCACCTTTGTGTCCCTGGCGTTTGGGACACAAGGTATCAACACAAAAGGCAAAGCCTTCCCCTACACTATAACAGACATCAGTAGACTTAGCTTGCATTGTAGCCCAACAACTCATTACCTGAATAAGCCACATTAGGCTCCTTCATAGACATTAATAACTTTACATATTTTTCATTCACCCCCACTTGTAACTCTTTATTTTGAAATATTGTTAATATAAGAAAACAATATTTGTTTAACTGTCGGTAAAACAAAATTGCTCATTCCTATCTACTATATTTTCTCTCCTCCAAGAGACACATTTTTCCTAAATGTATCTATTCTGCACAAAAAAAAAATCAATTTGCACAATAAATAGAAATAAATGAGTGTCTCTGGAAAGGACCCAATGTTCAAAGAGAAAATATGCTCAATAAATCTTGTTTTCCTTCCTTGTCCTAAAACTTGTGCAGTCCTGCATATTGCTAGTTAATTAGGGGAATAACATTATGAGTACAGAGACAGAAGAACCAGGACATTGCTGCAGACCTTAAAGACTTGCAAAATTAGTATTCGGCCAAATACAGCACCATAAACTCCTTATACTATGTGATGTTTTTAGAGCCTCACCTGACACAAAATGCAATAAAGGTGATGGGATATGTCATATCATCTTTCCAAAATGTGTTTCACCATTCCTTGACTTTCTCTTCTACTACTGTATCTGGAAGGTGCTGACTAATACCCCTTTCACATCACCAGCATATACCCAGGTTTTTTTGCCGGGTATCTGCAAAAACCCGGACATTTGGTGGTGATGTGAAAGTTCCCTTTTCAGCTACCTGGGTCTAATTACCCAGGATTCAGACCCGAGTCTCACACGGGACTGGTAGCAAAGTGAAAGGTCGTTTTTCAACCTGGGTTTTTCGCATTGCCACCCGATTAACTAGATTTGTTTACTATTGCTATGGCAATAGTAAACAAATCTCTTTTAAGGGCCGGATTCATAAAAAAAAATATTTTTTTTTCAAAGTATAGGTCATGCTGATGCTTGTAGTGCTACAAGAACCAGCATGCCCAAGGATGCCAGGGCATGCTGGCGCTTGGAGAACCGTAAGTGCCAGAATGCCTTGTCATCCTGTGCCAAACACAACATAGTAATGCCCCCTCTGGATACATAATAAAATATAGGGCCAGACATAAAATAAATAATTCACATTTAATACATTAAATACATTAAAACTATTAATAAAAAATGTATTATGCTAAACATTTCTTAATTACATTATATAAATAAAATAAATCAAATA
>WWET01000826.1:517047-533129 GCA_011038615.1 Limnodynastes dumerilii
TTAATGTATTTAATAAGTAATGTTTTACATAATAATTTTTTTAAATAATTTTTAAATGTATTTAATGTATTTATTGTATTTAAAAAGTAATGTTCAGCATAATAGTTGTTTTTTTTATTAATAATTTGAATGTATTTAATGTATATAATGAATTTAATGTATCTAACGTATTTTATTATTTTTATATATTTTATATATATTTTACATATTTTTTAAATATATTTTCCCGTGTCAGAGCTGGACCTAATAAAAGTTTTTTGATTTTACACGGCAAATCTCCCAACAATAACCTGGATTGAAAAACCTGGGTTATTGCCGGGGCTGCGATCTGACCAATTGATTGGTCTCTGCTTCTGGGTGGGTAAGATGAGACTGTGTTCAAGCCAGCTGTGAATAAACATTGAAATAAACTTAGATGAAGAGCATTAAAGGGCTGATCCTGGAGTTCAGAGCACCAACAAAAAGGTGCAACTCTGCAATTGGACAACCCATGTTACAGAGGGGAACACTCATTTTATTATTTTTATGAGCATATCAGTAAGCTCATCTTTTCCAGTAGTTATTGCAAAGAGCATCTTTTGTATATCAGTTACAGGACTGTGTTCTGACTTACGAACTAATAAATTGTATTTATACCAGTGTTTTATTGTCTTTAGAATGACCCTCACTATTTGATAATCCATTGGAGCTGTTTGTAGATTCACCCAATTCCCCACCAGTATTTTATTTCATTCTATTGTGTTTATTTTACGTTATTCTCTGTTAACATTTGGCTCTCTTGTTTTCTGTCACCTTTAGCTCTTTGCTGCTTCAGATTGAATGGTATATTAATGCAATGTGTCCATCTTGTACAGATTAAGCTGACTGTGGATTTCTATCTATTATGTTTCCGAATGCAGCTTAGGAAATGTACTCATACTTATCCCAAATATTTCTTTAGTATCCTCAGCAATCGATATTAGGCATCAGTTGATTTCAAGAGCTGGATAATAAATGTTATCACTAAATGTGTTACCCTGTGACAATTTTGTCTGTGCTATTAAGAACTAGCTGCTATGAGGCATCCTGCTTTTTACCCATTTAATAGAATCACTGCCAGTCATAAGTGCATGGGCTTATTCGCAATTCTGTTTAAGTGGACTATACCAATATACTTATTGCCAAGCACTAGGGTTGTTCCTTCTGCAGAGATACACTACCAAGTACCTACTACTTCAGGCTGCTTAATTTTTAAATGCTTTACATGTTAAGCTTGTTGAAATATGCTAGCATGCACATAACAAATTGATTAAAACAAACTATTAAAAACACTGATAATTGAAAGAGTAAACAGCCCAATACATAAAGCAGACATGATAAACTGGGATGTGATACAAGAGGAGAGAGGGGAGAGGGGAGAGAGGAGGGAGGAGAGACAAAGGAGAGGAAGGAGATAGGCGAAAGGAGAGAGGGGAGAGAGAAGAGGGGAGAGAGGGGAGAAGAAAGAGGAGAGAAAGGAGAGAGGAGAGGAAGAAGGGAGGAGATGGGAGAGAGGAGAGGGGAGATAGAAGAGAGGAAAGGAGAGAGAGAGGCGAGGAGAGGAGAGAGAGGAGGGAGGTGAGAGGAGAAAGGGGAGGAGCAGAGGAGGGAGGAGAGAAGAGAGAAGAGATGATAGAGGAGAGAGAGGAGAGAAAACCAAATTAATAAGAAAAGGAGAATAAATTGGGTTGGCTTACCACCAAAAAGCCCAGAGTTTTCAGACTGTATAAAATTAGAGAAATATATAGTCATACACTCCATCCCACAGCCTACAAGAAATGACCACATCACTGGACAGGTTTAGAAGTTCTAAAAGGGGGTTAAATTAGTGCAAGGGTCTTTCCATCATATACTATTGAGGTGTAGAAGGTATAGGTAAAGGTCAGCAGTAATCACATAGCGTGTTATACAGCTTCAACAAGGAACAATGATCAAAGTCAAAGGAATCTTTGTTCAAACGCATTCAGGATAACTGCCATAAGTCAATGAAAATCCCAGCCTGCTACAGGCAAAAGAGAACATAAGGTGATATATATCAAGTTGATACCTATAAAACCACGCTAATGTTACACTTCAGTACAGCAGCCTCGGATATTACTGAGAATTACACAACAGGTGCAAAGCATGCTTCATATTAGACATAGGCTAATGGCCATATTTATATAATACAATAGACACAGATGTTAATAATAATAATAACAATACAAATACAAGCTTTATATTAATGAGTTGCCTCACATCAACACAGATTTTATCCGAGTTACAATCACAAGACACAGTCATAATCCTTGTAACTACTATAAAACATTTTAAAGTGTAAATAAATTCATGCCTACCCCATTACTTGCAAAAAAAAAAAACATTAAATGCACTTCCTATTGCTATCTTGGCAGACCTTATCTAGAACATTGTGTTAATGATTAATATAAAGTCACTGGAATTCCACAGTTGCTGAGAGTCTTATGCCCAAGTATGAACGACATTGCTAGATCAGCAAAGGCAGTTGTCAAGGAAACCTCTAAGTAATCTATTTAACTGGCTCCCAAAACACCAATCAAGGTCAGATAACGCACTCCTGCGCCATACGAGCACACTCATATGGCATAAAGCTTTGTATCAAGACAGCAGGGAGGAAAAACCTCATTATGAAGTAAAGGGGAAAAACTAAATTCAGTTCTCAAATGTGTTAATTGGGATAGCAGTTCTCTGGACAGAATACAGTACCTGCAGTGCAGTTATTTCCACAGAGGACTTAAAATGCAATAAATCCTTCTTAGGGGTTCTCTTTAGTACTAGACTTGGTTTATATGATGCTACAAAGAAAACAATTAGCATTGATTTTTATCGGTATAATTATTGTTATTATTTTTACCATTATTTGTTATTATTCTCCTTAAGTGATCTTACATAAAAACCAACAGAAATTAATGTACTTGGTTATACTTCATTAGCTCTGAATAGTTAAAATCACAAATGAATTCACATTTTATTACAGAGGTAAATAAATATACATGACAGAGTTCATTATCTCACATAGCACAGGGGTTTTAATCTATGGGAAGATAGTAAAAATACACAGTAGGTGTACAATTGTAGATCTACATAATCCTGTTTGTGTGTCATCATCTAATATAAACCACTTACAAACGCAAAGTGTGTAAGTGGGCTCTATGGATTGGAGGCCCACGCTTACGTTACTTTAGATTTGAGTTAAAAGGGGCTCATGGGGCCAGATTTACTAAGCTGCGGGTTTGGAAAAGGGGAGATGTTGCCCATAGCAACCAATCAGATGTTAGCTCTCACTTTCCTATTTCATACTAGAGAATGTCAGCTGTAATCTGATTGGTTGCTATGGGCATCATCTCCACTTTTCCAAACCTGCAGCTTAGTAAATCTGGCCCATGGAGTTTAAGTTAATAGGGGCTGTGTAAAAGGGGAAACATTGAAATTTTATTGTGGTATGGGTATCCAACTTACAAGCGGATCAGCAGTCGGAAGATTCGCAAATGTGACTTAAATTTAAAAAAAAACTATTACCTTTGTTTGGAAAAGCATTAATGTAAAATATTTATTATTATTATTATTCAGCAAGGTCTGGTCACTGGTGTGCTCTTTATATTGTTTATTATGGTCACTGGTGGGCTGTCAGTGTATGGTGGTCACTGTGAGACAGTGTGGCAGTCACTTGTGTGCTCTCTGTATTGTATACTGGTCACTGCTGGGTTCTCTGTATTGGATATAAGTCAGTGGTGTGCTCTTTATATTTTATAAGTACATTGTATGACTGTCACTGTCGGGCTTGATGCATAACATGATGGTCACTGGTATAACAGATAATACTGTAAAATAGAAAGACACAAATGTATAATCTGTAGTGATGCATACTGACCCTGTGTGTGTGTATTTGTATTTGTGTGTGCATAAAGTATCTTTTATTGTTTAAGGGCAGTCCCTTGCCCAGACCACTAGATACACCCCTGCCTATGTAGTGCAACAGTGTTTCATATCACGTATCAATTTTTATTATTCTTAATTTTTTATATTGTTTATTAATCTATTTGTTTTTCTCTATATTAAATCATTGTGACACCTATTAAGTGTTATTATATTTGGGGGCTTAATGCTAAAAAAAGCTAAATTCATGCAGTAATTTTGAATACTACTATTTTATTTAAACAATATTAGTGAATTCACATGCAACACAGCCACACATGCAACACAGCCACACATGCAACTATCGGAATATTGATAAAATTGGGGAGTTATGAGCCCAAACTCTCCACCACTCTCACCAGCTGACTCTGACTATTAATGACAGCTGCCAGTTACAGTGAGGGTGCAATTGTCTGTTTCCTTCAATTCCAGGCCAATCGATATAACAAATATAAGTTACCAAGTAACACAGTAAGTAGAATGCAGTAGAGACAAAGTATTATATAACATAGACTTAGTTTACAGATTACCATCTAAATCAGCGGTCCTCAACCTTTTTTGTGGGAGCACCAGTACCTACTATGAAATCAGGTCAAGTACCACCTTCATATCAGATAGATTTGATGAACATTTTCTACACTTATTCAGCCTCCAAAAACTTTTATATGCCCTCTGCCAACTGGTTAAAATACAAGTACAGCAAGTAGATGTTCTTCTAACATTGTTCCATTGCTGATCAGTAAAATTAGAAAGGTTAGAAAATCCATTTTAAAGATGTCATGTGTTTTGTAATATTAAAACAGGATCATTGCAGCAGGGATGTAGGCCCGTATTCAGAGTACTGGACGTATAACATATACGACCGGTGTTTAGCAATTTTTACTACTGTGCATGCGTAGTCATTTTTTAACGTAATCTACGTATCTTTTTCTTACGTAGATGGCGTAAATGCGGTCTTTCAGACAGGTGAGTATTACAAGGCTCTCTATGGGGAGTTTTAGGGTTAGGAGTCTATGGGAGTCTTAGGGTTAGGCTGCAGGGAAGGGAGTCTTAGGGTCAGACTGTGGAGAAGGGAATCTTAGGGTCAGGCTGGGAGGGAGGGCTAGGGTAATGGAGGGGTAGGGTTAGGATAAGAATTAGGATAAGGGTTGTGGTAGGATAAATACTTACCTCTCGCCGCTGCAATTGGCTGGTACAGAACGGCTCTTTTAGAAAAGGGCCATTCCTGCCACCGACCCACACCCATGGCAGCATACACACTAATACGATATCATTCCAGACACTTGCTTACCGTGTGATCTACAGTACACAATAATCTGGTGATAATAATGCAGTGTGTATAACATTGGGAGACATGTATATTTTTTATTTATTTTTTTGCATGTAGGGTAAATACTTAACTTTAAGTTAAAGCACACAAACATGAAACTTCTTACAGTCAAACTGTTCTTTAGAGTTGTACTAGGAAATGTCGTCTCTCAACCTAAATTAATTTTGTTTTTGCTGTTGGACCCATCTTGGGATCAGTCCCTGTAGCTTCAAAGTGCACTAATTACCTCCAAAAAGAACACATGCGGCTAATTTGTTGACTGAACCATTATTTCTCAATATAAAATCTACTGGTGTTTATGATGTAATTAGTTTCTAGTAGATAATGTTACCTATTGCTGTATATCTGCCACCCTGTGTGTGTATGTCAAGCGTTATCTTCTTTGGAGTGTACACTGCATGTGGTGTATTTGTGTTTGTGGGAGGAAAATTTTTATTTAAGTGTCTGTTTGTGCAGTTGCAGTGGGAAGGTGGAAATATCTTTATGGTGCATTGCTGAAATCATTGGTGTTTAGCTGTTCTTTGCTTTTTGTTCTTAAGTCTTATATTTTCCTTCCTTGTCCTTTAAAAAGTTTCCCAAGGTAAAACCAATGAGGAAACTTGCATTAAGAAGCTCTTCAAACTTTCTACTTTGTCACACTCGCGGCTGGAACAAAGTGACGAGAAGATTACTGATTTACAATGACAGCAGAGAAAATATTATTGTTTGAGATGTAATTTTATGTTACTACCATGTACTTCTCACTGGGGAAATACACAGTCCCCTCCATGCCCTTTCCCCATCGCAGGTCAATGGGTCTATGAATCATTCTTATAGCAGCGGGTATCAATGAGGGTGGGTGAATAGACCTGTTGGTCTCTAGTCAAGGGGATTAAGCTCTAAGTTTGTTTAAAACATTAAATGCCACATAGGTTAAACAGCTTAGAAAATCATTGCTCTAATGACAGACAGAAAAATGTTGTAGCTAAAGGAAAATATATATTATTACACGCAGGGTCATAGGCAAGATTCATGTGGGGTGTTTAAGAATTACATTGGTTATTAACAGTGAATAAGAATATTGTATTCTTTATATGAGCATAACACATTCTAAATACAAACTTACCTAATAGTTGTAAAGATTGCATAAATGGGCCATGATCTATTGGTTTGGGAATGTGTCCCCGTATTGAACGGCCCTAGTTTGAAAGGGCCATTCGCTCCCAGCCAGTTCTGAACAGTTGATCGCCAGAGCTCCAAAAGGTGAGTTTCTCCCAACCCGCTCCCTAACCCAAACCCTAAGTTACTCCCTGCAGCCTAACCCTAAGTCCCCCCACCACAGCCTAACCCTAAGTCCCTTCCACAGCCTAACCCTAAGTCTCCCCCCAGGCAGCCTAACCCTAAGTCCCCGGCGATTCTGAGAGTGAATGGGTGAGTATGCGAATCATATACTTACCCATTCATAAAAAGAGAATTCTGAGAGGGCTTACATTTGAAAAAGAGACAGCCGAAAAATAGTTTTCGGCTGTCCCTAATTGGCAATGCGAGCCTTTGCAGCAGGGACTCGCAACGACTTTGAATGAATAATAAAAAAATAATAATAACTTAATAATTACTTTTTTGAAACACTGCGCATGTCCAGAACACGGGGCTACGCACGGAACACTGGATGTACAGTTGATCCTGCACGTCCTGTAGTTCCATAATTGGAGTGATCCAGACCTCTGTGTGTTCTTTAAAAGCACGGTGGGCTAGCCATCATATTTAAATCATACAATAAGGGTTGGGTTTAGTACTTACATACAATGGGGTAGATCCAGAACTACGTTCGCCGCACGTTTATTCACGTAGCGTATTTTCGTGTGCGTATATTCTATACACTCCCCTAGGCACACCCCTTGAATGTAAGTATTTTGTCAAGATACGCTTTCCAAACCCTCCATTAACTTTTGACCACGCAATCGCAGTGATCTGCAAACGCTTTTGCCCACGTAACCGCAGTGATCTGCACACGTACGTATGGCCAACACGTATTTACGCAGCTAAGCACACCCATACTGTACACTTTAAATACAAACCCCCGCCTACTTAACATATTTCAGATGTATTTTGGACTCACGTAAAATTGGCACGCCCACACGTCACGTAAGTAGTGACACATACGTGAATGGCCCATACGTTCACAGTTCACAATTACGCTAAGTTACTGAGCGTATTTTCTATGGTGCGCATGCGCAGTACTTACCAAAGGGCGATTTTACGTCTCCGCCACGCATAAATTCGCTCACAAGCGTTGTTCTGGATCTTGTCCGCTATGTGTGGAGAAGATAAGCTAGCATTCTGGCCTCTTACATGTCCAGAAATTCATATTTGAGTGGGGAAGTTCCCTTTCCCCTCATTTGCGGAACATACTAGTAGCCAGGTGTGTATGATTTGTCCTGGGTGGTCAGACACAAAAATGAATGGGGGTGAATGAAATGAGAATGGCGATGAAGAGATAATAGCTTTATTGTCATCGTTTCTGTTTGGCAAAAAAGAAACTGAACTGTATTCAGATACGATTTTGTGTGGTTTTCCGTGCGTATATTTAGGAGCAGATTAACTGCGCATGCATAGTAACTTTTTCCATGCAAGTTACATAGGATTTAGGCACAGAAGTCCATTAGGCACAGACTTCTGAATCGCACTTAGGGACATAGGTACGGAATTGCGTGGTTTTATTTCGTACATGTGAAGTTACGTGAAGTTGGGGTGGGGGGGAATTTAAATGAGCTTTTGAGGATGCAGTTAGTCATGTACGCACGTATGTAAGTAATATACTCACGTAAGCACACACGTACAGTTAGGGGTTCCCTATGGAGGCGTAAGTCACCAAAAACCCGTCAATGCTAGGGGAGTGTCATGGGAGTGGCCTTGCTACGTGCGTGTATATTTGCGTACTTTAGACACACGCATATCTGAACAATGTCCACTATATTCTTTTTTTCGTACATCTTGTTTTTTCCTTAGAAGCCCCACTTATATAGCTATTACAATTGGCTGTCAGCATAAACACGAACACGAGATCGGGAAGCTGCAATTTAATAATGTGTTTTTCTAATAAAATAAATAATGAAACTGGGGTTGGCCAACACCAAAAACACCGCCGAAAATTAACAAAGGATTGGGAGGCCTTATATATCTACAGTCCCTGTTACAACTGTCATTAAATGAGATACCAATTGTGAGAAAAAGAGGGTTCCAGGAGCTATAGTAGTCCTTGGCCTTTTGACCCCTCCCCCTGTACCGACGCTCCTACGGTTACGCTCAGAAAAGTTAGGGTAGGGTTTGCTGGGCATAAGACGGCAAAAGTAAGTACAAACAAGGGGAGTGCATCGTAGGTATACTGGCGTAAATACGCTACGCACAAGAGCATTTCATGAGTGTGGGTCTTGATCAGGCCCTTTCTACTTAAATTGACCTAAGGTGCCCTCACTGTCTGAAGTTTTATACATAGAAAATAGGACTAATCTTAGGCTTTAAGGCTGTTTGCAAATAGAGAAAAACTTCCATACGATGATGCAATCCATATTGGTAACTACACAAAAAGTGCTACCTTTATAGTGATGTAATAAGTAACATTGTCTACATGAGTATTATTTCATCAGAAAACCTTGTAATGTCCTCTTATTTCACATGAAATTCTCTAAGGAAAGGACATATTAAGATTATAGTATGTTATTCTGTACTAATGTGAATTCCATGGAAACCACCAGCACCACAATATATCATCTTAATCAGGGGCAGAACTATCTGCAATGCAACCAGGGCCCATAGGGATGGGGCCACCACCACCAACACACGAGACACCCGCAGTGCATGGCTGGATTATCAGCAGGGCACAGCATAGACTCTCTCTTCCGCAGCTACTTGCAAAAGATCCAGGTGCGTGTGATTGAGTCACACAGCGTGTATTACATGTGGAGTATATTAGAGGTCAGTAGATATGATATAATAGGTATAATGTAAAAAGTACATAGGAGATATGTAGTGAGTCTAGGAATAGCTCATGCTATAATTTATGTGGCGTATAATTGGGTCTAGGAATGTCATTTTGAAACTACTGATATATGCTATATATCAGGGCTTGAAGTGAGGGGTTTATGGGGGTATGCCATAGCGTCACTTCTCCCACTGATTTAATAGTCACTTCTATTATTTCTTAATTTCCATACTGCCACTTCTAAATTTCCACTTCAACCACTGCTATATAATTATATTATATGTCATTCCCGGACCGATAACATATCCCACATATACTTTAATTAGTGTGTCATGTCCAGACCCCTAATATACCCCACATTTAATATATGGGGGGTATATTAGGGGGTCAATGTATAAATAACATGTTGGTCATTTAAGAGGTCTGGGGACGGCAAATACTATAATATATGTAGGGTATATTGGGGTCTAGGAACGTTACGCTATATATATATATAGTATATAAATTGTCATTCCCACACTCCTAATATAGTATATATAGTAAGCCATTCCTAGACCAATAATATATCCCACAGATATTATAGTGTGCCATTATTGAAGACCCTAATATACCCCAGATGTACTTTTTATAGTGTGCCGAATTCCAAACCAATAAAATACCACATGTATTATATTATCTTATATTAGGGTTATGCACATGCACACTATATAAAGTACATGTGGGGTATATTATGGATGAGAGAATGGTACATACTATAATATATGTGGGATATTTTACGAGTCTGGAAACGGCACTGAATAAAGTACAGGGGGTCTGGGAATGGGACATTATATACTGTATATATTGTACTGTGTGTACTAATACTGTGTGCCATTCCCAATCCATAATTCAAACCAACTATGTTAGTATTCCCAAACCCCCTTATATATGCCACATGTGCTTTATAAAGTGTGCCATGTTCAAACCCCTAACATACCCAACATGTGTTACAAGCATTAAAAGCCCCAGTTTAAAGAACCTGCATTTGCCACTTTTCCTAGAAGCCACCCAATACGTTATGACATCACGCTGGTGCTTGCACTCCTACACTCTGTGTGACCCAGAGCTGCTGTGTGGAGAGAAGAGCAGATCCACAGAGCATTGGGACCTGCAAGAAGTAAAAGAAGAGTGTTCTTAGAACATTAAATACTCTAATCTTGTAAGAAAATTGCAGATAAGTCTGTTTTGTTTTATTATTACATGTTATTAGTCATTTATTCCTGTTGGGGTGCTCAAAGCATATTTTTACACATGGGCTACCGCTACCATTTTGTAAGTATTTAAATAGAATACAGTTGTAAAGTCCATTTCTTTAAATCTTTTTCTATTGTTTTATCCTTATTTCAGCAAGTCCCATATTTAAATCTGTACTTCAGAATGACTATGGGCCAAATCCAGACCTAAGTTCTGTTTATGTAGGGTCGTGTAACGTTTTTACGCTATCGTAAGTACTATGCACTCCCCCGGGCACTCCCCTCGGTCGCACGTAATTTACTTGATTTACGAGTATCAAACCCTACCTTAACTTTTCCCAGCGTAAGTAAGCAGACACCAACACCCACACGGACCCCCACATGGGCCCCGTTGTTACCAGGGGCATGTCTAGAAATAAAGGGGCCCATGTGCAGACCCCCACACGGACCCCCCTCCTCCTCAGACGCCCCCCCCCTCTTCTTCTCAACCCCATCCATATCTATACAAACGGAGACGGTCTCCAGCAGTCTTCCATTCCCAACAGTGCACTGCGCAGCCTCACGCTCTGCAAACAGAAGAGGAGCATTAGGCTGCGCAGTGCACGCACGCCTGACATCCCCATGTGACACCCGCGCGCAGTGCACCGTTGGGAACGGAAGGCTGGTGGAGACCGTCACCGTTTGTACAGAAATAGGTGGTACTGGGATCTTCCATTGGGTGCAGGGTGAGTGCCACGGGCGGCCCCCCTTGTCTGCGGGGGCCCGTGTGCACTGCACACTCTGCACCCATGGTAGATACGCCACTGAAGCCCGTGCGTAATGGATTGTCATATGTAACGGCCTAACCCGGCCCATACTGTACAATCTAAATGCCTCCCTCCGCCTCCAAAGCGTATTTCCAGGTGTCTTATGGATGACCCGCCCCTTCATTCGTATTTATGCTGAAGGTACGTACAATCAGAGTCACATAGCGTAACATTTGGTGCGTGCATGCACTGTACATACAAAAAGGCGATTTTACGACAGCGGCTTGATGATTGATAGTCATCCCAGTGTCTGGCCAGCTTTAGTCATACTCCCAATTTAACTTTAACATGTCCACAAGGTTTGTCTCTAAGAAAGTCCAGTGAAAGTCAGTTAATAATGTTGATAAATGAATATTTATGCTAGAGCAGTCTCTATTCTAGATTTAAACATTTACATAAGTTAAATACATGCAACTCAAAACACAGGTAAATGAATCAGACTCTTTACCCATAATTACATCAATACAAAGATATCCTTTAGAAACTGATACAATAGAATTGAATGTAATATAGAACAAATTGAACATTAATAGAATAATAATGTCAAAGCACTTATTTCATATACTATAGTTTAACTTGGATATTTAAGTTAATATCAAGAATACTTAGGATTAGATTTCTATTAGTGTTCATTTAAAACACAATCATTTAATCTAATTTAATTATATTGCTTAATTATATTAAAAACATTATCATGGCTTAGATAGTATTAATAGACTGCTATAGCACTAACAACAATATTCATTTTGTTTTTAACATAAAACTAAATCTAGTTTGCCACCTAAAGAACAGAGGTATTTCCAGTTTCCTGGGAGCTATAGAGTCATGGTAGCATCTTTCTATTTGGTTGAGTGCATGTAAATTTCCCTAATTAGTCTTAAAGTAAAATTTTAGTTTTAGCGAAATTACCATTCAAATTACAGCAAGCAACCAAAACTCACAGACAGACTGAGCTATAAAATAGCATATCCACAAACTTAACCTGTTGATGCAATTATACTTGTATTTCTTTATTTAGCACTAACATATTGGTGTTTAGCATTCAAGTCAGGCTGTTTAGAATGCTACCCATGCTGATTAATATACTAAACAACCTGATTAACATTTTAATTGCTCCAATGAGCTAAAGCCTCTACAAGAAGTCAGAGTGGAAAATATTTTCCACTAAATGTTTGAAATGTTAACCCTGTTAATAGGAGGGGTCAACAATGATCTACTTGACAAACATATAAGGACAAACATCTCTAATCCTCGGAGGCCCCCACCAGTCATCAACAACTTGCATACCCCAATCACCAGGAGGTGACAGACCAGGACCCAACCACAAGCCATGGTGTTCCATTACTTGCACACCCCGGTCAATAGGAAGCCGCAGACTGGGAACCAACCATGAAGAATGAGGTTCCACTGGCTTTCCAAAAGAAGGTTATGCTCCCACTGACTGCAACCAACCAAAACCCATCTGGAAGAAAAATTACATGTTAACTATCACAATGCTAAAGTCACTCCAAAAATTATTGAATTGAATCACAATCCAACAGCATCTATAAGATTCTGGGGAAGGGAATATGTATTCTTTTGTGGAATATACTATAGTTTGCAGCTCTTGCAAAATAAAAAGAATACACATTTGTTAAATGATTATAGTAATTGTTACATAAGCGTGGGCAACCTGTGTGAAAAATGATTAATCATTATTTATAACTATTTATCAGCCTGTCATGTCTAGTGGTGTTTAAAATCCACCATTTATGAACCAGAGTGTTGCTCAGATATAGGCTTTTCAGACAGATTGCAGATTATATCTTACTCTTGTGTGTGCACGTGTGCAAATCTGTACTCAATGGAGCGTGCAGGGGAAGTGTCCAGTAGCTCTGACACCCCCATTACAAATGGAGAGGAAAAAAAAGAAGCGGTGGCTTATCATATATATTCGCGCAAATATGTGTAACGGACATTTCTGCGTTTTATTTTACAGATGGAACGGTATAGTCTGTTACTGGTTTATGGCAGTGTTGCTGAGGCTTTTTTTTCCCTTTGTTTCTGTGGCTAGCAGATTACCCCCTGCCTTTCATGCACCTGTTTACATTTACCTATAAATTGATTGAGTAACTTCCATTCTGTGTTTATTTCTATTTAAAGTTGTATTTTAATGCTACTTTTGTTTACATATATTAATGAACGTACTTGCTGTTTTTAAACAACAACAAAAAAACTTTTTAGACAATACATTTAGTTACGTATCTTTGAATTATAACCAATTTTAAGTACCTAAACGCATGGCCGATTTCTAGGTAAGTTCGCAATTTTACTCTTAACTATGAATCAGGGCCATAATGCTTAGAATATGGAGATTTTTATTAGCGCAGTAGCTCATCTCCATAGCACTGTGTGAGAGAGAGTCTCTGTGGCGGTGTAGAAATACAGTCAATCAGCTCTCACAACCTCTTGTAAGGTCAGATGGCTGAACCTGAATTATTTACAAACAGCGACGCTGATCTATAGTCAGTCAGTCATTTGAAGAGGGGAAATATACAAACTTCAAATAGATAAGACATCTCCCGAGAATTAAACTCATTGGGGTAGATCCAGAACTACGCTTTTCCGCGATTTTACGCGTGGCGGAGACGTAAATTCGCAGTTGCATGCGCACCACAGAAAATACGCACATTCACGTAGCGTAATTGTGAACGTATGGGAAATTCACATATGTGTCACGTAAATACTTACGTGTGAGCGTGCCAATTTTACGTTACTCAACAATACGTGCGTTTTACGTGAAGTAGGCGGGGGGTGGTATTTAAAGTGTACAGTATGGGCGTGCTAAGCTGCGTACGTTCACGTAGTCAGTACGTCCGTTAGCGGACGTATGCTGTTACGGTTGGAAAAGTTAAGGTAGGATTTGGGTAGCGTATTTTGATAAAATACGTCCGTGCAAGGGGTGTGCCGAGGGGAGTGTAGCGAACTTACGTGTACGAAAATACGCTCCGCGAATAAACGTACGGCACACGTAGTTCTGGATCTACCCCATTAGCACTGTAAGGCAGAAGTGCTAACCACTTGAGCCAATGCACTCTCCTTTAGTTAACTTATTGCCATTCCTTTTTGCTGTTTGATTCAAACTTTTGTACTTTCCGTGTGCTTGAGTCTGGAAACTTGAGGTAAGTCCATGGTTGTGGGCAGTCCATCCCTATGAGTGTGAATCGTCACGTATGTCTGGATAGTATGCAGATCCAGTGCTTTCTTTTGTCATAGAACGCAGCGGAACGAAGTTCTGGCACTTTTTTTTCGATGGATTATCCAAGTTTTAAAAGTTTAGGCGGCCAAATCATTAAAACGGTGCATGCGGGCTGCTTGTGTGTCAAGTCTGATGCATGTGTACTTCATCCGCACTGGTTGTGATGGCACTGCTCGTCTTGTGGTGCTGTTTGGCTTGTGATTAGTCGTGTGGTCGCGTGTGAGTTGAGTTCCGGCACCTTTTTTTTTACAAAAAAAAGCACTGTGTAGATCAATTCAAATATTTTCTTTAACAATCAGGTTGCATTAAAATCTTCATAATGAATATTTGCTTTTAAGAGTAAACGATAATAAATATTTCTTCATTACAAGTGTTGCAAAGTAATTTAAAAATGAATTTACAATTGATTCCATGATAAAAGATAACATTGTTGATCCTGTAACAGCGGGAGCTACAGCCACAAGAGAACATCTAAAACTATCTAAAACAATGACTATTTATATCACTGAAACAAATTAAAGAGCATTAAATGTATATGACAAGATCAAGACCCTATCAGCTGAAAAATGATTGGTAAATAGCTGGCAAATTTAATTTATGTAATTAACACAGAAATCAATTACAATGAAACATATTTAGAATTTTTTCTATGCAATAAATAATTATATTTTTAGTCTATTTAACTGGCTATAAAACAATGTGCAGTTATTTGCCTACAGGATCCTAAAATCTCATTTTCTTTTGCTCAGTATAGAAAAAATTAATGTAATTTGCCTATTTTTTTAATTAAAATGTAAAAAGCCAATTCCTCAGGCAAACATCATTCTAGGAGAAGGGATGCAAATGGGAAATGTCTAAACTACATGTAAAATAAATTCTATATTCATGTGAATAACATTCATAAACAGTGACATTCTATTGGATTACAGACCGAATTCACAGATACAATTTTGCTTGATTTTGCGTGTATATTGTTTGGATCGTATTAACTGCGCACGCGTAGTATCCATGCTAGTTACGATTTAGGCATGGAAATCCATTAGGCACGGGTTACTGAATCGCACTTACTGACATACGTGTGGAGGGGAGTGGTTGTCATCCGTATGTGCAAAGTTACGTGAAAGTGGGTGAAAGAGAGAGGCATTTAAATGGCCCTTTGAGGGCGCGGATAGTAATGTACACACGTACGGAAGGAAAATACGCACGTAACTACGCACGTAAAGTTAGGTTGCCCTATGGACGCGTAAGTCACCAATAATCCGTCCGTGCGAGGGGAGTGTCATGAGTGTTGCCTTGCAACATAGGTGCATATATTTATGTATTTTATACACACGCATCTGTGATTCCCGTCCTATATTATTATGGATCGGTTCCTGAGATCTGATAGCTGTATCCATTCATGTGTGCAAGTGCTTGGGAAGTGTGTGTGTGTGTGTGTGTGTGTGTGTATGTGTATGTGTATGTGTGTGTGTGTGTATGTGTGTGTGTGTGTGTATGTATGTGTATGTGTGTGTGTGTGTGTGTGTGTGTGTGTGTGTGTGTGTATGTGTGTGTATGTGTGTGT
>WWET01000827.1:3927-14500 GCA_011038615.1 Limnodynastes dumerilii
CAATCATTTCTTTGCAGCCTATCACTGAGAGAGGGCCGGTAAGTTATATATATCTTATTTTGGTACATAGTTTGTTTTACATAGATTGTGTTGTATTAACTCGTGACTGGGTCCTGCCATCAATAATTTATAATATGTAGGCAGTTACTACAGAGGGCGGTAAGTACCATGTTATAGAAGTTTATTTTTAAGTGTAGGGACCTATGTAAATGAGGTATCCTTGCAGCCGGGCAGTCACAATGGGCTGGATCCAGACCTTGTTAAGTGCATGAACTTAGTTACACCTGGGCTAAACCATGTTGATTTCAGGGGGAGTCAAGTTAATTGTATTCTTTGCATGCAGGGATATATCTTTGAATTGCTTACTGCACACAGATACTGACCAGCTTTACTATCACACTGTTATTTACACTTGGGATAGGAAACATCACCTCTCAACTCTAATACTGTTTACAATGTGACTCCCCTGCTATCAACATGGTTTAGCCCAGGAGTAACTAATTTCAAGCACTTACTTAAGTCTGGATCCAGCCCATTATATGAGTGCATCATATCTGAGCAGGGGGGTTGGAAAACAACGCCACAAAGGACAAACAAGACAAGTCAGACTATGACAAATAACTATTGTACCTTCTGTGTCCATAGTGATATGGTATATTTGTAGCTGCTGTGTTGGGCAGGGCCTCGTGTGAGTGACGGTTCCGTTAGATCCTCTGATCTCTATATAGACTTCAGCTGGTGCCCCATGACTTATGGACACGTTAATCTGTAGATCTTTCCCAGCTGCCAGTGTGCTGGCAGATAACTGAGCCTGTAAGCCAGATACGGCCTCAGTGAGGTGAATGGTGATACTGGCGTTGAGATAGGCATCGGTTTTGTTATTAGACCCAACGATCTGCAGCTCTCGGACTCCTGTTCCAATAAGACGTTGAGATGCGGCGTCCAGGGTCAGATTGTGAGAAGTGTCTCCTGTCTTTACTCCGAGCTCAGTTAATGTTATGTTATCTGCTAACAGCAAGAGACTCATATCGATACCTAGAAGAGAAGAGAGGTCACATATAATTGGTGGTCAATGTGTGTTATGGAATTTGAGAGGTGAATGTAAGTGAATAGGCTTTATGGGGTAGATCCAGACCTAAATGTTACATTTCATCGCGTAGTGTACTTTCCATGCATTCCCCTAGGCATTCCCGTCGCTCGTACGTACTTAACTTTTCAAAGGACAACTACTGACGTCCATAAAGGCTTCAAATACGTAAGTGTCTAAGCACACCCATACTGCACGATTTAAATGCCTCACCCCACCTCCGAAGCGTGATTACTGCCCTTCGTTCATAGTTATGCTGTTGATACCAGGCTGCTACGTACGTTCAGAGTTACGTGGCGTAACATATGCAGCGCGCATGCGCAGTAAATACTAATGGGTGATTTTACGTTAGCGTAAAATCGCTCTCGTACGTAGTTTAGGATCTGGCCCTATGTGTGTATGTGTGTATTCCTGGTCTCTTACCTGTACTTAGCTCTACCTGGATCCACAGGGTCTCTCCGTATGCCGCTCTACAAACTCCATCTTCCCGCATATGTTGGCTGAAGCAGCCAGTGACGGTAAGGCTGCCCCTGAGTGGCTCCACGATGATGTTCTGCTGCGCAGTCACATGCCATTCACTGCTAGAACACTCCACGAATACTGTGAACTCTCCAGGCGATGTGTAGCTGTGAATTACACTGCTGGACACACTGCAAAACAGCCACATGCAAGGACAGTTATGAAGCCCACATAACAACCACTGTAGACAATTGCCTAAGTCTGATGTATTACAGCTCAGTCCCGTTCATTACAAAGGGCTTAGTTACTTTGTCCTACAAATAACCTTGACTTAAACCTAGTCCTTGAGTGGTCTAAAGGAGAGGGCGTCTCTATAATGTACATTGGAATACGAAAGTACGTCCAATTGCGATTCTATCCCCATCCCAGGTCAGAAAGTGTCACACATGTAATTCCTGGTAAGTATGGATAAAACACAATGGGCCTGATCCAGAGGTACGCCCGTCGTCGCTAGGACGGCAGGCGTAAGCGTAAGATCGGCTTGTCAGCCAATCTGTGCATGTGCCGGGCAGATGTTGCCCGGCATTGCTACGGCAACACCCGATCCTGGATCGGGCGTCCGTAGCAGCGCCGTAGGGACGCTGGAGGGGACGTCCTCCAGCGTCCCTACGTTCGGGTTAGTGTAGGTGGGTGGGGGGAAAGGTAGTTAAATGAGGGTAGGAGGGCGGGCTAAGCGGCCATACGAT
Organism: Limnodynastes dumerilii; assembly: GCA_011038615.1. Classification (NCBI taxonomy): domain Eukaryota; kingdom Metazoa; phylum Chordata; class Amphibia; order Anura; family Limnodynastidae; genus Limnodynastes; species Limnodynastes dumerilii. The sequence continues at coordinate 6,220 of WWET01000827.1, forward strand.
CGTGTGCGAGCGTATGGCCCCTTCCTTACGCCGGCTGAAGTTAGGGTAGCCTTCAGCCGGCGTAAGGAAGGGCTATACGCCCGCACAGGGGGAGTGTCAGGGTAAGTAAACGCCGATACGGCATTGGCGTAGGTCTGGATAAGGCCACATGACACTACCACCACCATGCTTAACTTAATGAGGTGCTAAGTTTTGGGTTTAAATTTTTGTTTCCGAAATGCAAATGTAGAATCAACTTCAGACCTTTTACCTGCTTAATTGATGATGAAATAACGAGGTAATGGACCACACATGTCCATGAAATAGCTTTAGAGTCAATGGGCCTGATTTAGAGCCACGGCCGCCGTGGCTAGTACGGCGGCCGTAGCCGCCGTGGCTAGTACGGCGGCCAAGTTAAGGTAGCCTTCAGCCGGCGTAAGCGATGGTAAGTACGCTGTGGGCAGGGGGAGTGTCAGGGGGAGTCAGCGATGTAACGCTGAGTGTTAGTACGCTCAGCGCTACATCGTACCTCTGGATCAGGCCCAACGGGCCTAATTTAATTGACTGCAAAGAGGGGAATGAGCGTGAAGTGCGCCTATTCCCGTCTATTATGGTAAGAAATTAAAAAATGAGCCTCTATAAGGGGCGATATAAAATAGCACCGCGTCCAAGCTTCCTGGACAATGAATCAGGCTCAATGGGTTTTCAATGAGATGTTTGTTCAGTACAAAAAAGCACCTGCGATCCAATCCGAATGTACGGAAAATAACCTATTGCCAGCCACATCTGAAAATAGCTAAGGGGACCAAGGGCCGTATTCACAATTGTGTGTTTGATCCGTAGGTACAGATACACCTACTACGATGCACCTACTTCTCCGGTCCTCTCCCCCGCCCCCCGTTTTTAGGTACCTTATAAAACCGTGCGTAGTTTCCTTATCTTAGTTTTCCTATCTAAATCCCCCGTCCCTTCCACTTCTGCCTAAACACTTCCGGAGGCGGCAGTACGCCACCTCTTTTCTTCTAAACTACTCAGACCGCACGGAGGCAATCTACGCACCTAACTGGTATGTAGATTGCATAAATGACGTATTATGCATGTGTAGTAGGTCACTTAATAAATATACACACCTAAGAAGCAGAAGCTAGGTGTGAACACGGGCCCAAATGTTTATCTATATAACATTCCCTCTTCTATACTTTTACTTGTATTAAAAGGCGATTGTAACAAAGCAACTAGCTAGAGAAGGACTACCAAACAGACAAGTAGAAGAAATTCACTTAAGATGTGTCTATGAGATGACCGTCCTATAGGTCGATGTGATAAAGAGCTGACTATTAATGTAACTAGGGCTAAGGTTAAGTCTGTGAATGCAGAGAAGGATTACAGTCACTAGTAACACAGCTTATTGTTTTCTTCATGTATTCTGAGCCCGTGGAATGGATTGCACAAGCAGAGGTATTGAGAAACCGTACACATGATACTAGACACGTAATAATGACACCTCTAGATAGTGAGACAGGTTCAGTTACACTGTAGGTGCTGTCCTTCAAGGCTAACTTTATCTTACTTCTCAGGCTGATAGGGATCAATAGTGATTCCATCCCCAGTGCTTATAATGCAGGACAGATTGCCAGTGTACGGAGTCAGGAGCCAGTTTACTGTAAGCGTTACATTTTCCAGCACAAAGCAATTCTCTGTTAAATCAAGTTGCAAACCTGGGTAAGAAGACAGCAGATGAGAGAATCACAAGTCACTCAGGTTTCGTTTGTCAGTTGTAACAAGTATAATAAAGTTTTCAATACTGAATATTATGTCATGGAAAAAGAAAAACAAAAATGATGGTAGCTAGAAAGAAATGCAAGTAAACCCAGATTAGTTTCTCCTTTTCTCAGACTGGAATTTTACAGTATGCAAAAAATATGCAGAGTGGGATGAAATAACGATGCGTCTCAAGCTTATGCGTTTCGTCAATCTCCCGGGACTTTTTCAAAGCATGCTTATGCTTAAAAAGTCCCGGGAGTGGGACGAAATGCGTAAGCCTGAGATGCATCGTTACTTCACCCCACTCTGCATACTTTTGCACTTTATTCAGCAAGAAACCTGTGGATCTACTTTTATGCTATATTGGCACACGCACCTTGAGAAGCGCTTTTTGTACCAACAGGTGTTGACTCACCACAGAACTCTCCCCCATTAATCGGATGTCGGCTGTAATATTCACATAACCCAGGAGGTATAACCGGAGGTGTACAAAAGAATTGCGGGCTTCCACTGCTAAGCACCTGAACAGTCACAGTAACCATATGTTTAGCTGACTACCTCGATTACACATCTGTTTCTCCCCACTGTGGATTCATGATTGGTAGCACAAACCATACTCTGCCGAATACCATTGGACATAGGATTTATTATCAAATGAACTGTTAGGTGTGCAATACTATATACCTGCAAATTACACAGGAGAGCTCATTATAAAGCATCTCAGGATCATTATTTCCACTCCACAGTTTGTTGGACATTAGTATTAGTGCCATATTCTATAATATTGTGGTTTCCCCAGGTGAACGTTTCATCTCCCATATTTCTTGTTGAAATTCTCTACACAGGATACTTTGCTATCTTTTATTGCAGTAGTGGATTGTCTTTTTTTTGTTTTTGTTTTTTTAAAGTCCGTTTTATGAAGAATAAGTAAAATACATAATAAGTTTTGGCTATTTAGGCCTTGGGGGGGTTAATGTCTATTGATGGATACCATCTAGATATTATTGGTTTTGAAAAACCCATTGTAATTTGGCATATGCCACCCGGGCCAAAACTGGGGGTGTACGATAGGGGCTGAAGTCAAAGTGGGGTGTCAGAGAGTTCACTTTCAAGGTTAAACTGGTTATTAAGCCAAGGTTGTGGACGCCATTTTTACTTTTTGCCCCTGGTGCTAAAATTTCTAGCTATGGCTCTGTATGCCACTTACCTTCCATACAGCTGTACAAGACGGAGAGGTAGCTGCCAGATGTAGCGCAGGGTTCTCCAAATGTCGTTGTATCTGTGGCAATCTGGCAAGCCTGGAGTCCATGACACTGACCTTAAAAGCAAGAACATTACCAATTAGTGAGTTGTAATAAATGGATTCCCTTCTGGGGATGGTAAGGTAACCAGTGGAGTAACCCAGGCTTCTGTACTTGGACCAGTGCTTTTTAATATCATTATAGGTGATATTGCCTGTGGTATCGAGGGGAAAATATGCCTCTTTACAGATGACACAAAGATATGTAACAGGGTAGACACGCTAGGAGGGGTACAGCAAATGAGGGATGATCTAGGTAGACTGGAGAAATGGTCAAGAGTGCGGCAACTGCAGTTTAATGCCAAAAAATGCAAAATCTTGCACTTTGGGCACAAAAACCCAAAAGCTCAATATATCAGTAATGAAACTACATTAGAAACTACTGAGACGGAAAAGTATCTAGGAGTCATAATTTCATGTGACTTAAATGTAGGCAAGCAATGTAACAAAGCAATGAGAAAGGCATGTCAGATGCTTGGTTGCATAGGGAGAGGAGTAGTGATGCACCTTTATAAATTGCTGGTATGACCTCACCTAGAATACTATGTTCAGTTCTGGAGGCCATACCTCCAGAAAGACAAATACATTAGAGACTGTGCAAAGAAGAGCAACTAAAATGGTCCATGGTCTGTGTCACAAAACATACCAAGAAAGGCTAAAGAGTGTGGCAACTGCAGTTTAATGCCAAAAAGTGCAAAATCATGCACTTGGGGCACAAAAATCCAAAAGCTCAATATATCATTAATGGCACTATATTAGAAACTACTGAGGAGGAAAGGGATGCAGGAGTCATTTTTTATGTGACTTAAAGGTAGCCAAGCAATGACATACCAAAACATACCAAGAAAGGCTAGTGGAACTAAACATGTATAGCTTGGAGCAGAGAAGGGAGAGGGGGGATATGATAGCAGCTTTCACATATATCAAGGGTTGTAATTGGCTAGAGGAGGGTGACAATTTTTCAAAGGAAGTGGTTAATATAACACGAGGGCATAAATATAAACTGGAGGGTGGTAGATTCAGAGAAAATGTGCAGAAAAATTACTTCCCTGAAAGGGTGATAGATAAGTGGAATAACTTCCCATCTGAGGTGGTTTAGGGTAACACAGTAGAACAGTGTAAACATGCTTGGTATAAATATAAGGATATCCTAAATCTTAAACTAAATTAAGGGTAAATAGGGTCTAGGGTCAGTATAGCTTTAAATAAACAACTGGGCAGACTGGATGGGCCGTGTGGCTCTTATCTGCCGTCATTTTCTATGTTTCTATATCCCTTACAACTAGAAACACTTGGCATTTGCACTCTTGACATAGTTCACAGTGTTTTGGTGAACCCAAAATTATTTAGCATTTTAAAATATTAATATTCAGGGTGATGGTAACAAAGAGCAATGCTATTTGCAAAAGGGCGCAACTGCTATGCAACCTTCAAATTTAGTTCAGTGGGTCTCAGGTGATGGGTCGGCTGGTATGAGTACTGTGAGAGAAGGTCTACAGTATTTAGGTGAGATAGGTGTGGTATGAGGGGAGGGGATTGTGGGTAAGTCTATACCTCCACATATGCCCCTCACACTGACCTCTTACATCTAAGTGATGTATGTGATTAGGGCTGAATGACATATGGATAAATAAACCATATTCTTGCTCTGCTTTTGAAGGTAAATTTTGGCATATGGTATGTGGAAGAAGGACACAACAAACTGATGGTGTTCTACATAGGAACAGTCAGAATATGAGGGTGTTCAACTGAGGTGATTAAACAGGGGCACCCCAAAAATGTTACTGGAGCTGGGCCTATGACATGGATCAAAGTCTATAAAAACCATGGTTTCCCACACTTGGGGCTAGATTTACTAAGCTGCGGGTTTGGAAAATTGGAGATGTTGCCTATAGCAACCAATCAGATTCCAGCTCTCACTTTCTTTTTACATACTAGAGAATGTCAGCTAGAATCTGATTGGTTGCTATGGGCAACATCTCTACTTTTCCAAACCCACAGCTTAGTAAACCTGGCCCTTGATGTGACAATTACAAGTGCTCAGACACAGGTAGGAAGATGTGACTACGTCCTTGGTGTTGGCGGACTTCGGGAACCAAACCGTAATTGAATCCTCACTGATTTTTCTGCAACATACTAAAAAAAAAATTTTCTTTTTACATACTAGAGAATGTCAGCTAGAATCTGATTGGTTGCTATGGGCAACATCTCCACTTTTCCAAACCAGCAGCTTAGTAAACCTGGCCCTTGGTGTGACAATTACAAGCGCTCAGACACAGGTAGGAAGATGTGACTACGTCCTTGGCGGACTTCGGGAACCAAACCTTATTTGAATCCTCACTGATTTTTCTGCAACACACTATTATGTTACTGGTAACACCATGATTAGAGATGACATATGATTGGTAGGATCTAATAAGAATGAAATATATTACTTGCAACTTGTTCTCGCACACTCCTCCAGCTGCATCCACCGGTGGGGAGAGATGGCCTGTCCCGGGTACAATAATGAGGACTCCGACGTCCATAGAAGCTATCAATGATCTGTACCACTTCCCCTGAGCCACACTGTACTGTGGCATTCTGGTTATCACAGGCAATGGTATGTCCAGACTCTAAGAAAAACAATGACAGGGCAGATTCAGCACACTCAAAAAAGGAGCAAATCCAACCATATATTTAATTATCAGTTTTTGCATAATATTATATAAATTATGCGTAATCATTTTATTCATTTTTACACCTGTTGTAACATGGTTTGTCCAGGTACAAATTTTCTTATCGCACACTTACTAAACACTGCAATAAAGCAGAGCAACTCTTAATTCTGTCACACAGTTTAAATTAGCGTCCCATGGTCATTAAGAATGGTTTCTCCCAGCTGTAGTTGTGTTCCCTTTATAGCTGTAGCCACATCAGGACTAATGAGCTAGGAATTATAAAAGGGGTATTTATATTGTTGCAGAAATACTGGAAATATTTATTTTACCATGTTATTTAGAGTAGAATTCTGCTAGCCAAGCCACACCCACATTTTACTCATTAACATAAACGTGGGAGGTGTTACAGAAAGAAACTCTATATTACATCTCCTAATATGGAATACAGAATATTGATAAGTTCCATTGTTCTCTTCTATAGAACGCCACCCATTGGGTCTATATTGTCAAACACCCAATCTACTGTAACTTCTGCTGGAAGATTGAAACTAATAGTAAATATCATACTTGCCGACCAGAGACCCACAAAATTTGCAGTGCAAAAAAAGAGCATTACTAATGATGGGTGGGACTTGATGACATATTTGTAAAATCAAGTTCTGTCTCATGCTTAGTACCACTATGGATTGCAGCAAGGCAGGGGGTGGGATTTCAGCCAGTGGTTTAACACCGTGATGCCCCTCCTCCATACTGCAGTCTCTTTAGCTTTTCAGAGATCTCCCAATAGGAAATTTACACAGGCTTCATACAGCCTCACCTCCAAGATCTTTCCTAAATGTCTACAAAGATGCCCCCTAAATGAAATGAATATAAAACATTTCCCATATTTATTGATAAACTGATGTCTGCATTTTCAGTGCATAAATTGACAAAATCATGAAAGTGGAAACTCACCGATTTCACATATGAAAAAGAATTCCTGGCTGCAGTTCATCGTTGTTGCCCATCGGTAGCCAGATTCTTTCTCTAGGTAGCCACATGTCCCTTGGTCAGCGGTAGCATCTTCACTTTTCCAGTGACTGTAACTTACATTAGACATACTCAGCCAGGTCAGGGGTTCTGTACAAAGAATGATCTTATATTTATAGTGAAAGAAGAAATGATCCATGTAAATATCACTTTAATCACATCTTTCATGCAATTCTTGCCCAGTTCAGTACCACAATCTTGTTAACCAAAACATTGTTAATCAAATTGTCCAACTCTCACTGCTTAGATAGGACCAACACAGAAGAAAAGCCTTGAAAGTGGATGACGGCTTATCATTTATTTGCAAATGTGTGTAACTAACATTTCTGCATTTTATTTTACAGGTAAAATGACAGATTAGCTACTGGTTAATAGCCATTTTTTCTTTTGTTTCTGTGGAGGTAATCCCTGCCTTTCATGCACCTGTTTATAGTAACTAATAAATGATTTGAGCAACCACCATTTTGTGTAACTTTATATGGGAACAACAGCTGACTGGGGGTGTTGGTCCACAGAAGCTATTATGGGGTGCTTTGGGTATGGTAAAATGGTATGACTAAATTTAAAAACACATGATATATGACCCAAAATAGGGATTTTCACTGTTTAGAGATAGAATCACCACAACAGAAAAAGCCTTTATAGTGGCTGGCGGCTTTTCATATATTTGCAAATGTGTGTAATGTTTCTGGATTTTATTTACAGATAGGATAGATTGGCAGGTTACTCAATAGGTAATGTCAGGCAATGGGGCATTTTCTTTCTTTTTCTGTGTAGATTACCCCTGCCTTCATGCACCTGTTTATATCAACCAATAAAGTGAATTGAGCAACCACCATTTTGTGTATCCCTACAAAGTCTGTGAGGCAATGATTCAGTTCATTGTTAATAGTCGCTGGGACTCTACTACAGACACACGGCAGAACTTCATCAATTTGCACCACTGTAATGATCCATATACTAGGGTATATGTATTGTAATATGAACATATACAGGCATTCTTGTTACAAGACTTTAAGGCAAGGACTATATTTAATAGCACAGAGCAGGGGATGGCTGATCTTCACTGATCTAACCCTATGCTACTACCTGTCTTCCAGCCACATCACAATGACGTTTACAACAAGGAGTCTTGTTTATATTTTAGTCAATAGTGTTTAAATCACATTGGATTTAATATTATGGTGTATTGTGTATGTTTTGATACCCCTAAAAACAATACAAACGGTTGTTTATTTCTATAATTAAAATAAAAAAAGTTTTAAAAAAACTGACACAAAACAAGTAAAATCCGATAGATTACTGAAAACTGCAGAACAGATGCATAGTTTACACCAGGGGTTCTCAACCAGTGGTACTAGTATCACTAGTGGTACTTTACATAGTTACATAGTTGATGAGGTTGAAAAAAGACAACAGTCCATCAAGTTCAACCTATTTTGGATCTCCTGCGATCCCTATCTTTATATTTGAAGTTAATCCATATGAAGCAACCTCAAAACTGTTGCAATCCTAAGATAAATAAATACATACATTTCTCCCTTGCTCC
>WWET01000827.1:32066-51445 GCA_011038615.1 Limnodynastes dumerilii
GCAGGGGAGGGAGGGTTAGGGTCAGGCTGTGGGAGATGGTGGGTTAGGGTCAGGCTGCAGGGAAGGGAGGGATAGGGTCAGGCTGTGGGAGATGGAGGGTTAGGTTAATGAAAGGGGAAGGTTAGTGTTAGAATTAGGGGAATGGTTGGGGTAGTTAAAAGCCTTACCTTTCGGAGCTCCGGGGATCAATTGCTATGCCTCATCGAGGCATAAGCAATCAAAATCCCAGCCATTTCAAAACTGGCTCGGAGAAAACGGCCCTATCGAAATAGGGCCTTTCTTACCGGGGACCCACACCCATTCCATGAATAGATGCAGTTTGTAAACACAGTGATGTGACGTTCTATGGCAGATACAGGCGTAGATGCATAAGGCACAGATCTAATACCAGCACTGTTCATTAATTTGATTATCTGAGCTATTACATGCTATAATACAAATATCCTGTCTGCAAAAATAAACATGCCAACTTCCTCTTACTGCCTGGGAGACTCCCAAAATGTATTTAATGCTCCTGTAATCCTGGGGGAGAGAGAAAGAACAAAAACTCTGTGTCCCCAGAGTAAGGGAGAAATAAAAAGTTGCCAATTATGGGCAAAGCGATCAATGTGGCAGCATGAAAACCTTCTATTGCTATACCTCTATGGTTTGCAAAATAAAATCCATGATATAGTTTCGCGTGATGTGCTGTTTTGGAGTCACATCACGTTGAATGGAATCTGCCCCTTTATATGGCATTGGGTTAAACTGGTATGACAGACCCTCCAACATGACCCATTCCATTAGGTACAATTTAATCCGCTCCTGAGCTTCCATCTGTCACTCACCTGGTTTATATGAATTAACTGATATTTCAAAAACTATTTGTCTCTTCAACAAAGGTGGTTACCATAGTAACTGACAGTTGGAAACTGAGGAGCAGATGATTTTGTACCTAATGGAATGGGTCATGTTGGAAGGTATGGTATGACACTACTTACTTGTGGAATGATGAATACAGATTACATCTCTATTAAAGCAGCCTAAGTGTGTAGTGTGTGTTTGGACCAATTTGTCTGTTTGTCACTGCCACTGTGCCAATCCTATAAGGATGGTACAGCAGGGGGACAGAAGATCTGGCCAGTCTGTACATGTTCCATGATTGCCCTGATTATCTGACCATATTGTGAGTGTGTGGGAATGAGTAGCCAGCATTATTTGTCAGTTCTGGGAATGCTGCATGTTTTCAGAGACAGATTCCAGTCATTCTGTCCCTCCAGAACTTAAGCTATATATAGATCTTCCTTGAGTAAATATGTGGGACACCTTATTAATAAAAATTCTGCATGTCTGGCAGTGCACTGGTTAATTCTGCTATGTTCTAGCATAGATAAGATCCTTGGTCCTGACATGGTAGGAGGGAGACTGGAAGGGGGAGTGAGTGAGAGTGTGTATGTGAGTGTGTGTAAGTGTGTGTGTGTGTGGGGAGGGGGTGTCCTGCAATTGAGCAGTTGTAAACACTCCATCAGCTGAGCTGTACTTTGACCAAGATATCTATATAAATAAGCTGGGAGGAGAGCAAGTAGCAGAGGAAAGGAATAGCCTGAGACCTCCTCTTCCACTCTGCACCAGACATGGACAGCAACCTGGTAGAGACTGTAGTAAATGTCATCTTCTCCAGCAACCGCCAGGAATGTCCTGAGCCTGTAAAAGCAGAGGTGCAAGGTAAGGGGGCAATGGAAGCCACTCTCCTGTCCTATAAGACAATTATCCTAATCCTGCACAATGCACATATTGTTCTGTGGAATTGTACAGTTGCTTAGCTAAATACCTTGTCTATAGATGTAATGTAGTGTATAGGTGAACTACAATTACCATGGCAACCAGGTAGGATAGTATACAACACTTCTCCTATTGCTGGGTACCACACAGTGTTTCCCGCCAGAACATATATCAGCTCTGAAGTGTTTGCTATAAGTTACACTGTGACATGGACACAGGTCATTATTCATGCTGTATTTTTTGTTTTTGTTTCCAATATAACTTCATATATACACAGAGAGAGATGCAGGTGGTATTATTAATATTAAACTACAAATGCACAGTAAAACCCCTTTATACTATTAAAATAAACACTGATGCTACGAAATATTTATACTCACTGGGCATTTATGTTCACACAAAGGTGGGGGTTGGCAAGGTTTTGTGAAACTACAACTCCCAGCATCCTTCAACAGCATAGGCATAGTTGATACCTGGCAGACCTTGATGGGACTTGTAGTACCACAGGTTTTCTATGTCTCTTGTCTAGACAGCATGCCATTTATTGAGGTACACCTGTCCTGGTTCAAAGGGGCAAATGATAATATAATTGATTGTTTTGTTTGTTTAAAAAAAATATAATATTAATATATACAAACAGTAGATGTTTCATTCCACAGTGGGTGAACATCCCCCTTAAAAGGTATTTACTTTGTTTCAAATTGACACATCATATATCATAAGGAATAATTTACACCCTAATTGTATAATACAAAATAATAATGGTTGTACATGGTTACCATGTTTCTTATTATCATGAGAGTATGACCCCTTTCTGACAACCCTTTGGTACAGTCTAGTCAGTCAGGAACATTTGGGTTCCGTTCCACTTTCTTCTTTTGAGGGGTGCACTTGTGTATTTGCAGGATTTAAGTAAATTATCCTCACTGGCTCCAAAAAAAACTATTGACTTAAACAAAATAGTGAACTAATTCCTTAGAATTTCCAAGAAGGCTTATATGGATAAAGAAAAAGCTTAACAATGTTGCATGTTATTTTCAATAATTGGCATACACATAGCATTACAAAATTAATAATATGTTCTAAATAAGTAATTTTCTGTAACTTTTTTTATTAATGAGTGTTAAAATGGAAGTTGAGACACTAATATACTGCTAATGAAGCATATAGAGAAAACAAATGTTAAATAATACGTTTATCCTATGTAAGTAACTGGAGCAAGTGATGTATACAACAATCAGCAGGATACTAGCACTAATCTCTCTGAAATGTAATTGTTTCCTCTGATCCATTCATTTCACTTCACTGCTCTAATTAAGATGTCTTTATGTGTTAGAATTAATAGACGTATCTACGGATAGTCACAATTTTGCACATGTTTTTGTATTGGTTCATTGTATTTGTTCACCACACAAATATACGCTTTGGGCCAGATCAAGACCTAAGTTCTGTTTATGTACAATCGCGTAGCGTGTTTAGGCTATCGTAAGTACTGTGCACTCCCCTCATACGTAATATACTTGATTTACGAGCACCAAAACCTACCTTAACTTTTCCAAGCGTAAGTACGCTCGTACGTAATGGATTGTCATACATAACAGCCTAACGCAGCCCATACTGTACAATATAAATGCCTCCCTACAAAGCGTATTTAAATTTAGAATATCCTTATGTGCATCCAAAGTATGTTAAAATTGCTCTACTGTATTTGCCTCTACTACCTCGGGTGGAAAGCTATTCCACTTATCAACTCTTTTCTCAGTAAAGTAGTTCCCTCTAAACCTACTCAGTGCTGCTTTCATGATCTAATACTTATCTTCCTTTGAAGCTTCTCCACCTCCTGTATCTGGTTATAACCCCTTGACATAGCTGAAAGCTTCCATCATATCCCCCTCTACCATCTCTGCACTAATAGATGCTTAGTTCCTCTAGCCTCGCTTGGTATCTACACCCACACAAATTACGCATGCTGGGTGGCCCTTACTAAAATATATAGAACGGATCTTTGCACGCAAATTGGGTTGGTTTTCTATGAACCTTTTTTTTTCTTTTTTTGCAATATACACCTAAATCCCCACATTCTACAAGAAGTCCACAGAATTCAAAGCAACCATTACACTTCTGTTAGGCTGACGATGTTGAGTTTGAGTAAAGACACCACCCCCTTGCAATTAGGGGTGGAGTCCGCCGCGGTTTCCCCAGCTTCCTGGTGGGCCAGTCAGACACTATGCGAACCACACCCAAACGAAAGCCGCTAAAAGACAGTCTGCGGTGAAGGGCGTATAGGCGGGGATAGTCATTTAAAGAGTACGGGGCGGTTAAGGCAGTTTAAGACAGTTATGTCTGCGGCCGTACAAACATTTAGGGGTTAGGCTGTGGGGAAAAGAGAGTTAGGGTTGGTTTGGGCCATGGAAGGGAGGGTTAAGGTTAGCATCAGGCTGCGGGGAAGGGAGGGTTAGGGTTAGGCTGAGGGGAAGGGAGTATTAGGCTGCGGGGAAGGGAGGATTAGGGTCAGGCTGCGGGGAAGGGAGAGTAAGAGTAATGGAAGGGGAGGGTTAGGTTTAGGATCAGGGAAAGGGATGGGGTTAAATTTTCTTTTACTTACCTTTCAGAGCACCGTGTTCGGTTCTCCGGGAATCGATTGCTTTGACTCTGCGAGGCAAAAGCAATCGATTTCCCAGCCAGTTTGGAACTGGCTGGGAGAATGTCCCTTTCGCAATAGGGCCGGTCTCAGCGGGGACACACACCTCTATAGTTGTATGCGCCTTTTGATCCAGTGTATGCTGCCCAGTTGTTGTGTTTGGATGTCTATGCTGTATGCTCAAAGGATGTAGGCATAGGATTTTGAGTTAATTAAATATTAGGTAACTAAGGGTAAAACAAGGACATTGTTTTGAAATTGAAAAGGAGTATGAGTAAATATTTCACATGTTATCAGTTGCATTGCATCACTGAACACACATATTAACAGAGGGTAATTTAGGACAATTTTTACAACAATTTCTGTATTCATTCAAATGGAAGAGTTTTGACACGCTGGCCTGGATCCAGATTCAATGACAGGGTACTTACAAAGACCATTTGGGTAATTACCCTGTGCTTTTCTACTATGTGTGCACGTGTGGAACACAACAGCCTCCGATGGCAGGGCGTGATCTTCCGCCATGCATATCTGGTGTACACATGCTGGACGGGGAAATATATGCAGATCCTGCAGTAAGAGTTTGACTAATTACATACAATTCTGCTTGAAGCACTATGGAGCGTATTCAGAGATCCGTTTTTTTATGTATGCAATTATACGCACGGCCAGAACAAGGAAACAGCCACCAACAACCCTGACACTCCCCTCTCCCGGACATGCGGTTGTGGATTACGAGTCCCTCAACCACTCTGTACTTTACATATATGTGCTCCGTCCGTGCGGTTCTTGATAACTGCGTCTCCATGTGTTCATTTAAATGTCTCTCCCCACCCACTTTTATGTAAATTTTCCCGTGCGTCGGATTTCCGTGCGTATGTCGCCAAGTGCGATTCACATGTATGCCCATTAGGCACTTACGTGTGTATAGTCTAAGTAAAGTACGTAAATGAAGTTACTACTCGTGCGCATGCAACTGCACTCGAAAACGGATCTCTGAATACGGCCCTATTTTAGGTAGGACGGGTGCATAAGATTGAAGGTAGGGTTTAGAACACCGGAGGTCTGTGTGTGCTTTGGTAGTGTACCACCCTGGCAAGCACGGACTTCAGGATTGCAGGCTCGTGACTCCATTCTGTATGAAAGGCCTTATGAGCGTGCAATCGTTAATAAAACTAGATCCAGTCTCTTATTAGGAAACTATTTAAACTAGAAGAAGGTGTCAGTGATATAAATAACATTATGTATTGTGTGCCCGGGCACACAATGTATATCCACATTAACTAGTGCCACAGGAAAACGAAAAATAAACATACCAAGAGATGATAATAAAGGGAAGAATAGGATTGGGGCGGGGCTTGGATGAGAATGGAGTAGGTCGCACGCTGCCTGTGCTCCCTCTCCAATATCCGTTTACCTATCCGTTGCTGCTGGATTAGCTCCCCCTGCTCCTGGATCCTGGTGCCCCTCGGGGGCCTGCTTACCTGCCCTGAAACTGGTTGGCGCAGGAGACACCCACAGTCCAGCAGTGGGTGAGGCTGGTTAATGAGACTGTTAGTCATGAGCGCTTTCTCTACACTCAGCGTGGGGTAATCCATAAATATCACAAGCTCTGGTCCAGGTGGTATGAATCTAGAGGCTCTGCCTTGATGTGTGAGGATGATTGAGACTCAGTCAGAGGGGGAGGACTAGGTGTACAAGGGCATCGTACATCTGACTGGCGGTATTTTGCCTGATTTATCTGTTTAAGGGTATGCTTGAGGCATTGCCTGATGTGAGTGTACTGAATTCTGTTGTTTCCGCGTGTTCCGACCAGCTGGGGGGTAGTGGCGCCCTGTGTTGCAAATTTCCGGATATATAATACTTCTGCTCGGTTGTGCACGAGTGACGCTATGTAAAATGATTGACTTATAGGAGACCTGTATATACTTGTATTGTGTTATTTATTCATGAATACATACCAAAGGAGTTGATGTTAGTTTAACTTGGCCTGGCTTCAGCCATAAGAGGGATAAGGTTATATTGTCTAACTTGGTGGGCTTTGCCTTTCGCTGACCCATTGGCCCTCAGGTTAAGTAATGTTTGTGTTTATGTTTATTTGTTCTTTGTATGCCTATGTATATGTGTTGGTGTAAACCATTTAAAAATGTCAATAAAAAACTATTGAATTTAAAAAAAAATAAAGGGAAGAATAGGAGAGTAATAATGCAACCTTATGAGTGCAAATGCTAGGAGCTCAGGAAATAAAATCCCTTTACTAATTCTTATAATGACAAGGAATACTCTGATTATTGTGGGTACCACTGAATCATGGTGCAATGTAAATCATGCCTAGGGCCTAACTGTACTGGGATAGAATTTATTTAGGATTATAATAAATGTATTTATTTATACAGTATGAACATTTAGAGGAAGAGTATTAATGTATGTGAGGGAAATAATACATTTTACTTTAATAAGGAGTATTGGAGAAAAACAACCAGTCACTTAGACAATGCCATATTGCAAGACATAACTAAAATGGCATTATAAGGGGAGATGATAAGCATTGGAGACTACTGAGAGGCTACCTTTAAGTCACATGAAACAGTGACTCCTATATCTCTTTCCTCCTCATTAGTTTCTTATGTAGTGTTGTTAATGCTATATTGAACTTTGGGTTTTTGGGTCCCATGTGCATAATTGTTATTTTACATTGTCACACATTTATATTTCCTTCATATAAAGACAAAGTTTATGTGCTATAGCTGAAAAATATCTTGCTTTTCTTGCCCCAGGTCACATACCCAAATGGCTGCAGGGAACTCTGATACGCAATGGCCCAGGAATGCACTCTGTTGGGGAAATGTCATACAGCCACTGGTTTGATGGTCTCTCATTACTGCACAGCTTCACTTTTAAAAATGGTGAGTGTGAATCCTTGCAATTTAATAATGGATTATTGGACCGTCTCCACACTTATGAGTAGACTAAGTACGCATGTATTCGCAAAAATCCGCACCTAAGTGGCATCTCCCATGTTACTGCCCTCGTACTTACAGACTTTAGCAGACTTCCGCCACCTTAGCTCTCTGTGCGTATATTTGTGCCTAAGTTGCTTAGGTACGTGCGTACATTCTTAACCACACCCTTAATAGCCATTTAAATGCCCCCCCCCGCCAACTTTTACTTAACTTCCTACTTATGGAGGACTGGGACGTATCTCACTAAGCATAGATTTGAAGTCCGTGCCTAATGAATTTCCATGCCGAAATCCTACGTAGCTTGCGCAAATGGTTACTATGCATGCGCAGTTTATCCGATCCTAAAAACACGCACAGAAAAAGCAGCACTTTCTTAAGTGTGAATACGGTCCTAATTGAGGCTTAGGGGCTGTATTCACAGATCCGTTAGTTAAAGGTACACAATTATACGGACGAATGTTGCAAGGCAACACCCTTGACACCCCCCTCACACGGACAGGTTTTCTGTGACTTACGAGCCCAGAGAGCGACGCGCTGTTCGTAGCGAGCTAAGCACGCCCATACTGTACAATTTAAATGGCTCCCTCCGCCTACATTCCTTAACTCCTGCGTCCGTACTAACTTCGTACTATAAACACGCCCCGTAGTCGGAAAATACGCAACCAATACGGACACCCGAATCGCCGCTACGAAAAGGTCTCTGGTACGACCGGAAGTTGTCACTATGCACATGCGCAGTGCGTTTTTTCTGCTGTTTTTACGCTTACGACCAGCGTTCGCTCGCATGCGAGCGTAGGTCTGGATCAGGCCCATTGTTCTATTAGGACAGGCCTGGCCTGTTACACAAGGGGCCAGATTTACTAAGCTGCGGGTTTGGAAAAGTGGAAATGTTGCTCATAGCAAAAAAGGTAAATAGTTGGATAAAAATAAAATAAAGTAAATACAAATGAAAGTGAAGATGCAAATAAACATAGATAAAAATAAAATAAACCTATCATAGCCTTATCCTAGTGATTGGAAAACACCCTCCTTTCCTTATGTCTGAATCTGGACCAGAGTCATTAAAATTAAGGCTTCAATCAGAATAGGTAAAAATGTAACGTTATATTTGTTGTTTATATAGTGGAAGATCACACACGCACACACACACTTGCACACATACGCACACGCACACGCACACGCACACACCAATTTACACCAAGTGAATGTAAAAATCAGCCATGTTACATTACACATTATGCACTTGGCCATTATTAACCGATCTTTGGTTTGTTGATTGGCAGGTGAGGTGTTTTACAAAAGTAAGTTCCTCCGCAGTGACACGTATACATCTAACATGGAGGCCAACAGAATAGTGGTGTCAGAATTTGGGACCATGGCTTATCCAGACCCCTGCAAAAATATCTTCTCCAAGTAAGTTCCAAAGTCCATCAATGTACTCAATATTTTGAAATAAATTGTGCATTACAAATATAAGAATCATATATCTTCTATATGTGTGTATGTATGTAAGTATGTATGTATGTATGTGTGTATGTATGTGTGTATGTATGTGTGTATGTAAGTATGTATGTATGTGTGTATGTATATGGGTATGTATGTGTGTGTGCAAGTATATATGTCTGTGTGTGTGTAAGTATGTATGTATATATGTATGTGTGTATGTATGTATATGTGTATGTATCTGTAAGTATGTATGTGTGTATGTATGTATATGTGTATCTATGTGTGTATGTATGTATATGTGTATGTATGTATGTATGTATGTATGTATGTATGTATGTGTGTGCGTGTGTGTAAGTATGTATGTATATGTGTATAAGTATGTATGTATGTATGTATATGTGTATGTATGTATGTATGTATATGTGTAAGTATGTATGTGTGTATGTATGTATGTGTGTATGTATGTGTGTATGTATGTGTGTGTGTGTGTAAGTATGTATGTGTGTATGTATGTATGTATGTATGGGCCAGATCCAGACCCCTGCATGCTTTACGTGTGTGCATGGGTCTGTAGTTATACAGCATAGTCCAGAAGGCTACCTTAAGAAATAAGACTTGATCTGTGTCCACACGGAGATACAACACTCGTAAATGTAGGGTCGGCCCCTTCAACGTACCTATTGGCATAAGTAACGTATGTGCCGATGTTCTGAGACAGGAGACTTGTGCAAATGACTTGCTTAAGTCCACTGTCGGACTTAGCTCTGGATCCGGCCCTATGTGTGTATGTATGTATGTATGTGTGTATGTATGTATGTATATATGTTTGTATATGTGTATCTATGTATTTATATGTGTATGTATATGCGTGTGTATGTATGTAAGTATATGTGTATGTATGTGTGTATGTATATGTGTATGTATGTTTGTATATGTGTATCTATGTATTTATATGTGTATGTATATGTGTGTGTGTGTGTATGTGTGTATGTATATAAGTATATGTGTGTGTATGTATTTATATGTGTATGTATATGTGTATCTATGTATTTATATGTATATGTATGTGTATGTAAGTATATGTGTGTGTATGTATTTATATGTGTATGTATATGTGTATCTATGTATTTATATGTGTATGTATACGTGTACGTATATGTGTGTGTATGTATGTAAGTATATGTGTGTGTATGTATTTATATGTGTATGTATATGTGTATCTATGTATTTATATGTGTATGTATATGTGTGTGTATGTATGTATTTATGTATATGTGTGTGTATGTATGTAAGTATATGTGTGTATGTATTTATGTGTATGTATGTAAGTATATGTGTATGTATGTGTGTATGCATGTATATGTGTATGTATGTATATGTGTATGTATGTTTGTATATGTGTATCTATGTATTTATATGTGTATGTATATGTGTATTTATATGTGTGTGTATGTATGTAAGTATATGTGTGTGTATGTATGTATGCATGTATATGTGTATGTATGTATATGTGTATGTATGTTTGTATATGTGTATCTATGTATTTATATGTGTATGTATATGTGTGTGTGTGTGTATGTGTGTATGTATATAAGTATATGTGTGTGTATGTATTTATATGTGTATGTATATGTGTATCTATGTATTTATATGTAGTTACTACTCGTGCGCATGCAACTGCACTCGAAAACGGATCTCTGAATACGGCCCTATTTTAGGTAGGACGGGTGCATAAGATTGAAGGTAGGGTTTAGAACACCGGAGGTCTGTGTGTGCTTTGGTAGTGTACCACCCTGGCAAGCACGGACTTCAGGATTGCAGGCTCGTGACTCCATTCTGTATGAAAGGCCTTATGAGCGTGCAATCGTTAATAAAACTAGATCCAGTCTCTTATTAGGAAACTATTTAAACTAGAAGAAGGTGTCAGTGATATAAATAATATTATGTATTGTGTGGCCGGGCACACAATGTATATCCACATTAACTAGTGCCACAGGAAACCGAAAAATAAACATACCAAGAGATGATAATAAAGGGAAGAATAGGAGAGTAATAATGCAACCTTATGAGTGCAAATGCTAGGAGCTCAGGAAATAAAATCCCTTTACTATTCTTATAATGACAAGGAATAATCTGATTATTATGGGTACCACTGAATCATGGTGCAATGTAAATCATGCCTAGGGCCTAACTGTACTGGGATAGAATTTATTTAGGATTATAATAAATGTATTTATTTATACAGTATGAACATTTAGAGGAAGAGTATTAATGTATGTGAGGGAAATAATACATTTTACTTTAATAAGGAGTATTGGAAAAAAACAACCAGTCACTTAGACAATGCCATATTGCAAGACATAACTAAAATGGCATTATAAGGGGAGATGATAAGCATTGGAGACTACTGAGAGGCTACCTTTGAGTCACATGAAACAGTGACTCCTATATCTCTTTCCTCCTCATTCGATTCTTATGTAGTGTTGTTAATGCTATATTAAACTTTGGGTTTTTGGGTCCCATGTGCATAATTGTTATTTTACATTCTCACACATTTATATTTCCTTTATATAAAGACAAAGCTTATGTGTTATAGCTGAAAAATATCTTGCTTTTCTTGCCCTAGGTCACATACCCAAATGGCTGCAGGGAACTCTGATACGCAATGGCCCAGGAATACACTGTGTTGGGGAAATGTCATACAGCCACTGGTTTGATGGTCTCTCATTACTGCACAGCTTCACTTTTAAAAATGGTGAGTGTGAATCATTGCAATTTTATAATGGATTATTGGACCGTCTCCACTAGACTAAGTACGCATGTATTCTCAAAAACCCGCACCTAAAGCTGCCCACTAGAGCGATTATTGCTCCCAGCATGTGGCTGCCGATAAACGGGACGATTTCCCCCTGGGGCATACACTGCCACAGGCTGGGAGGGATAATCTCTGCTGGAGAGCCTGCAGCCAGCCTATTGGCTGGCTGCAGTCTCTCCTGATTGGCTGGGTCTCCTGTCAATCTTGAAAGGAGACCCAGCTTTAACTGTGACAGGCTGCAAGCGCTCTGTCCTCTCACCCTGTGTCTGGCTATACAGCGCTGTCTCACTAAGCATAGATTTGAAGTCCGTGCCTAATGAATTTCCATGCCGAAATCCTACGTAGCTTGCGCAAATGGTTACTATGCATGCGCGGTTTATCTGATCCTAAAAACACGCACAGAAAAAGCAGCACTTTCTTAAGTGTGAATACGGTCCTAATGGAGGCTTATGGGCTGTATTCACAGATCCGTTAGTTCAGTGGTTCCCAAACTTTCTCAGTTCGCGGCACCCTTAGGGTCTCCATATTTTTTTCAAGGCACCTCAAAGACAAAAATAGAATAGAATTCAATAGGAAACAGAAACATTCCGAGGCACCCCGGTGAGAGCATCGCGGCACCCCAGGGAGCCACGGCGCACAGTTTGGGAACCACTGCGTTAGTTAAAGGTACGCAATTATACGCACGAACGTTGCAAGGCAACACCCATG
The DNA here is from genome assembly GCA_011038615.1 of Limnodynastes dumerilii. Taxonomy (NCBI): domain Eukaryota; kingdom Metazoa; phylum Chordata; class Amphibia; order Anura; family Limnodynastidae; genus Limnodynastes; species Limnodynastes dumerilii. The sequence goes on from WWET01000827.1 coordinate 44,401, forward strand.
ACACCCCCCTCACACGGACGGGTTTTCTGTGACTTACCAGCCCAGAGAGCACCTCTAACTATACCCGTGCATTTACATGCGTATAATACTTACTTATCTAACTAACCGCACCCTCAAATGGTCATTTAAATGCCTCCCCCCACCTACTTTCCCGGTACGGATTTCAACCACACCCCTCCGCACGTATATCCCCGCATGCGATTCACAAGTACGTGCCTAATGGACTTCCGTGGGTAAAATCAACGTCAACAGCGTAAATAATGTTACTATGCATGCGCATCCGATCCTAAAAACACGCACGGAAATCCTCGCCAAAACAGATCTCTGAATACGGCCCTAAGTGTCCAGAACCCGACCTTATCTTCTGCACACAGATCCGTGTCTGCCTGGAAGCAGATCCGTGCAGAACCGCTGTTCCCCGCCCCGAGCCCTTCATTAGCGTGCCTATCCCTGCTTGTATGGCGGGGATTAGACCCTTCCTCGGCTCTTCTAATGTAAGGAACTGAGTTCTGTACATTAGAAGTTACATTAGTGTAACATCTGGTGTGTGCATGCGCCAATATTACTGGTCAGGGGCCTTATGCTAGAGACTTGAAAAAAAACCCTGACTTACTTAAGTCTGGATCCCTCCCTATAACTTTTACTTGTGTATATAACGGTGTATAGAGGTAAAACATTTCCTATACCTGCATAAAAAGCTTTAATTATCTAAAAAGATGTTTGCTCATATTAAGCATTATCAATTTAAATAACAACTACAAAAATCTGCGTATAAACTAAATCAGTCACATGGCACAAGACCCATGTGATAGGATCATTGTTCTATTAGGATTGGCCTGGCCTGCTACACAAGGGGCCAGATTTACTAAGCTGCGGGTTTGGAAAAGTGGAAATGTTGCCCATAGCATAAAAGATAAATAGTTGGATAAAAATAAAATAAAGTAAATACAAATGAAACTGAAGGTGCAAATAAACATAGATAAAAATAAAAATAAAATAAACCTATCATGGCCTTATCCTAGTGATCGGAAAACACCCTCCTTTCCTTATGTCTGAATCTGGAGCAGAGTCATTAAAATTAAGGCTTTAGTCAGAATTGGTAAAAATGTAACATGTTATATTTGTTGTTTATATAGCGGAAGATCGCACACGCACGCACACACACGTGCACACATAAGCACGCACGCACGCACGCACGCACACACACACCAATTTATACCAAGTGAATGTAAAAGTCAGCCGTTACATTACACATTATGCACTTGGCCATTATTAACCGATCTTTGGTTTGTTGATTGGCAGGTGAGGTGTTTTACAAAAGTAAGTTCCTCCGCAGTGACACGTATACATCTAACATGGAGGCCAACAGAATAGTGGTGTCAGAATTTGGGACCATGGCTTATCCAGACCCCTGCAAAAATATCTTCTCCAAGTAAGTTCCAAATTCCATCAATGTGCTCAATATTTTGTAATAAATTGTGCATTACAAATATTAGAATCATATATCTCCTGTATGTGTGTATGTATGTATGTATGTATGTATGTATGTATGTGTGTGTGTGTGTGTGTGTGTAAGTATGTATGTATGTATGTATATGTGATGTATGTATGTGTGTATGTGTGTGTATGTATGTATGTATGCATGCATGTATGTATGTGTGTGTGTGTGTGTATGTGTGTATGTATGTATATGTGTATGTGTGTGTGTGTAAGTATGTATGTGTGTATGTATGTGTGTATGTATGTATGTATATGTGTATATATGTATTTATATGTGTATGTATATGCGTGTGTATGTATGTAGGTATATGTGTATGTATATGTGTATGTATGTTTGTATATGTGTATCTATATGTGTATTTATATGTGTGTGTATCTATGTAAATATAAGTGTGTGTATGTATATGTGTATGTACATGCTTTTCTAGTAAATTACCAGCAAGCACCTGCAGAAATATTGACTCTTCTACTAAAATGACGTCCTGATGCGGAATACCAGTTTATTCATTGGCTTTAATAATATTGCATGAGTCTGATTTTTTAATGCTTACCTTCAATCCAGGGCCTTCACATACCTGTCGCATGTGGTGCCTGAGTTCACTGACAACTGCTTAATCAACATCATAAAGTTTGGAGATGATTATTATGCTTCCTCTGAAACCAACTTTATCAGGAAGATCGATCCTCAGTCTCTGGATACACTAGAAAAGGTGAGATTTTTTTTTTTATATTATTTTAATTATTATTGGACTAGATCCAGATCTCCACAAAAGGTTTTTTTTTCCCGATCACTAGAATTGGAAAATACACACATTTTACAACTGCACATACACATGTACTCCACACAGGGAGCATTTCTGATGGCGAGCTGGGACAGGATATGGATGGCTTGTAATCTATGTGAGTTCAATTTCCAGACAAGACCTTATCTGTGTCTAGTTTGTATGTCCTCCCTGTGTCTGTGTGGGTTTCCTCCGGTTTCCTCCCACACTGTAAAAACGTGCTGGTAAGTTCACTGACTACTGACTAAAGTTGACCCTAGTTTGTGTCTGTCTTTGTATGTGTGTGTTAGGGAATATAGGCTGTAAGCTGAATGGGTCAAGGACTGATGTGAGTGATTGATTATAAATTGTAAAGTACTATGTAATATGATATTAATATCTGTTGAGAAATAAATAGTAAATACTGTCCAGGACCATTTTGTGTGAGGAGGATGTGGAAGTCTTAAGACAGGGATCTGCTGTCAGAATGAATTATGAGTGAGGGGAGGGGCCTCGGTGTGATGTTACATAGAGGCAGGGCATGGGGGGGATCCATCAGACTGAGTAGCAGCAGACTGATGTGCAGGGAGGGATTGTTTTTCCTGTGCATTGGCTCGCAGTTAGGGTGTCATCCTCCAGGAAAGTGTTCCGGCCAGGGTATTGGTGATATGGAGCATGAACCCTCCTCTCACCCAGGACTCTGTAGCTGCCCTGTAGGTATTCCCTCTCTCTGTGAACCTATCCATACTTTTGATTTTCCATGTGTGTGAGTCTGAAAACCTAAGGTAGGCCTAGCCCTGGCTGTGTTAAATTGCAGACACACAAATCCCTGGACCATGTGGCCCAGAACCTGAAAATCACTCTTAGGGGCCAGATGGAGATGTTGCCCAAAGCTACCAATCAGATTCTAGCTCTCACTTTCCTATTACATACTAGAAAATGTCAGCTAGAATCTGTTTGGCTGCTATGAGCAACATCTCCACTTTTTCATTCCTGCAGCTTAGTAAATCTGGCCTCAAATCTTTTACTTGGGGATACTATGACAGGAAAATTCCTGGATCTGATCCTTTGGTATTATTACCTTTTATTTGCACATCATCAGAAAAGGGTCATAGTGGTGATATATAAGATGTGATCAAAATACAATCCACGTAGCGTAGCGTATTTACGAGTGCGTACCTTCTATACGCTCCCCTAGGCACACCCCTTGAATGTACGTATTTTGTCAAGATACGCTTTTCAAACCCTACCTTAACTTTTGGCAACGTAACCGCAGTGATCCGCACACGTACGTATGGGCAACACGTATTTACGCAGCTAAGCACGCCCATACTGTACACTTTAAATACAAACCCCCGCCTACTTAACGTATTTCAGACGTATTTTGGACTCACGTAAAATTGGCACGCCCACAAATAAGTATTTACGTGACACATACGTGAATGGTGCGCAGTACTTACCAAAAGGCGATTTTACGTCTCCGCCACGCATAAATTCGCTCACAAGCGTTGTTCTAGATCTGGCCGAATGTCTTATATGTTAAGTCTGGGTTGTTTGCGGCACAACACCTTTCATTAAATTACAGAGTCACAAACTGCTTTAGAAATTAAAACTCATATTTTAAATGGTGGAAACAAGGAAAACTATCCCTAGGAAAAAGGCTAGTAGCCTCACAGCCACACTTCACCCTTCCGGGCAGTAATCTAGCCCTTCCTAACTAATCTAAAAAATAAAAAAATTTTTAGATTAGGGTCCGTTAGCCTAGCTTAGCCCCCCTTCGCACACGATTTGCCTCATTGTCTTTCTTCTTTTTTGTACTTCGGAATGTGTAAAACTTGCATGTTTATTTTGATATTTTCGCCTAAAACTTTTTAAATATGACGATATTAACTAGAAATCATTAAAATCTATGAGTTTTAATTTCTAAAGCAGTTTGTGACTCTGTAATTTAATGAAAGGTGTTGTGCTGCAAACAACCCAGGCTTAACATATAAGACATTGGGTCGGATCCAGAACTACGTCCGTCTTCCATAGACGGATGCAATTCAATAAACAATAGCTATTGCGCATGTGTAGTAGCTATTGTACGTAATCTGCGTATCGTTTCAATATGTAGATTGCGTATATGCGATCTAAAAGTTCTGGATCTACCCCACTGTCTTTTATTTAAACTTACCAGTGTTTTCCTTTGTATTTTTTGTTTTTTCTCCTACATTAGGGGTCTGGAGATGACACACTATATAAAGTACATGTGGAGTATATTACATGTGGGGTATATTAGGGGTCTGGAGATGACACACTATATAAAGTACATGTGGAGTATATTACATGTGGGGTATATTAGGGGTCTAAAATCACTCTTATACCCCTTTCACATCACCACCCCGGCAATATCCCGGGTTCACAGAGTTTTAATTTCTAAAGCAGTTTGTGACTCTGTAAATTTAATGAAAGGTGTTGCGCTGCAAACAACCCAGGCTTAACATATAAGACATTGTCTTTTATTTAAACTTACCAGTGTTTACCTTTGTTTCTTTTGTTGTTTCTCCTATAGTAGGGGTCTGGAGATGACACACTATATAAAGTACATGTGGAGTATATTACATGTGGGGTATATTAGGGGTCTGGAGATGACACGCTATATAAAGTACATGTGGAGTATATTACATGTGGGGTATATTAGGGGTCTGGAGATGACACGTTATATAAAGTACATGTGGAGTATATTACATGTGGGGTATATTAGGGGTCTGGAGATGACACACTATATAAAGTACATGTGAAGTATATTACATGTGGGGTATATTAGGGATCTGGAGATGACACACTATATAAAGTACATGTGGGGTATATCACGGAATATACGGGAGAATCCCAAAATTCAGGCTTTTCTCCTGGTATCCTGGGAAAGCCAGCAAAGCTCTCCAGCAATGGGCTTGAGGCAGTGAGTTTATGCAAATCATGGCCTCAAGTCCTGAGTCGTCAAGTCCTAGGCATTGGGCAGGAACTGATAATGTCATGTGCAGTAACACTATGAATAGAGTTGATGGACAAGGGGAGGGGCTTCAGGACACATTTAAATTGAATAACTTGTGTTCTGATGCGGAAATCTTTTCCTGTATGTGGGGCGGGTCCACACGTACTTAATATGCATGGTGGGTGGGATCTGGAATGCTAATTGTACAGTAAGCTGGGCTGCTGCATTCCATACGTGGCTCTTACGTATGCAGACTCTTAAGGTAGGGTTCTGAATGCGGAATGGCTGTATATGAAGTGTAGCATAGGATACTGAATTTATCTTAATTCTGGATCAGGTCCTACATGATAAAAATATTACGAGACAACTTTGCTTAATGCTAAATTATAACAACTAATGACCTGATTCACGCTTAAGAGTGATTTAGGTTCTTAATTATACGCAACTAGTAGCAAGGCGACTCCCCTGACACCCCAGTTTTCAGTTTCTTAACCAACTTACGAATGCCATAGGGCTACATTATCTTTAGGTTCTTAGTTGTGTGCATAGGGCGGCTAATTAAGAACGTTTCTGCCTAACCGCGCCCAGATTTCCTCATTTACATGCCTCCCTCCACCCGATCTTCTTATCTTCATTCTTAACTTTTCCTTCTTAAGTCACTAAGAACCTAGAAGAAATAGGTTTGTAATGGTGATTCAGAGCCGTCCCATTCTTATTTCCTACGTAAATTGCATATATTAAGGTACTACACATGCGCAGTATATCCCTTCTAAATATGCTCATTTTCTTAACTGTGAATCAGTTCCTAAAAGAACATTTATGGGTCTAATTTCCATTAAAATTGTTGTAATATTTTTTCTCTCTAAATTTTGTAGGTAGACTATATGAAGTATGTGACAGTCAATATAGCAACATCTCACCCCCATTATGACAGCGCAGGGAACACACTGAATATGGGGACATCCATTGGTGACAAAGGCAAAACAAAGTACATGATTTTTAAGGTTCCTCCTACAGCTGCAGGTAAGAACATAAATAGAGAAGAAAATAATTCCTCACTGGCGCCAACCAAGTGTGAATACCAAACAATATATAAATGAAACAATCAGGGTAAAACCATATACAGAAGATCAAGAGCTGCTGCACTTAAAGATAGCCAATCTAGAACAAAACAAAAACACATATAGTGCTGTGCTAGGGTCTAACGTATATAGTCAATAGCCTCAGAATTTTTTTTATAAATATATAAACAAACAATATAAAAAAAATGTTATTCAGTTAAAAAACAATATAACCAAATTCATACCAAGTCACAAAACAGTAAACAAAAGTATATATAATTGATCTCACAAGGTAATGAGGAACATCATGCTAGCTATAGAGAAAAATGAGTATCTTGAAATGTGTCCTTAAGTGACCGGTCACTAGTAGGTAGATAGCTATTAGATGTAAAAATAATTAGATGTAAAAATAAAAATAAATGTTCTTACCCGCCGGCAATGCGCGAGAGCAAATGCCAGCTAGCGGTGATGAACATGAAAAAATAGATAGCCAACCTCAGATGATATAGTATCCAATCAAAGTATGGAAATGTAGGATCTTATTAGTATAAAACTCAGTTCCACCTTGATTCACCAAAATGAGAGAAGACCCTGGCTTGCATCCTATCCAGTTTTTGTTTTTTTACTGTTTTGTGACTTGGGGCCTGATCCAGACCTACGCCGATGTGCTGTGCTTACTAAAGCACAGCGTATCGGCATTCACTTTCCCTGACACTCCCCCTGTGCGGGCATATGGCCCCTTCCTT
>WWET01000827.1:51535-61835 GCA_011038615.1 Limnodynastes dumerilii
CTCCCACCCTCATTAAACTACCTCCCCCCGCCCACCTACACTAACCTGAACGTAGGGACGCTGTTGGATGTCCCCTCCAGCGTCCCTAGGTCGCTGCTACGGACGCCCGATCAACATCTGCCCGGCTCATGCGCAGATCGACTTTTCAGCCGATCTTACGTTTACGCCCGCCGTCCTAGCGACGGCGGCCGTAGGTCTGGATCAGGCCCTTGGTATGAATTTGGTTATATTGTTTTTAACTGAATAAATTGTTTACTATTTGCAGGTGCTTGCACTCTGTCATCCTTTGTCTATACATATTCTATTTTATAAGCATTTTTTTTATATTGTTTGTTTTTATATTTATAAATTTTTTCCTGAGGCTATTGACTATATACATTAGACCCTAGCACAGCACTATATGTGTTTTTGTTTTGTACTAGAAGAACATAAATAGAACCTACTGGTGCTCAACCAAAGTTAGAAATACAAAAAGCAGCTAATGGCCATTTGAGCTAAACCGGACTGGCTCAGGTCTGGATCCGGTCCCCATGTTGAGGAAAGATGGGTGTTTAAAAAGTGCAAACAGAATAATTGGAGAGAAGATGTGCTGTAGCTCAAAAAGTAAAAGTAAAGGATCATTTAAAATCTACCTGTTCATTATATGTGTGCAATAAGCTAAATCCGCAGGTATTTTCCGTGTATGTATAAAAATTGAATTAGTTTCCATTGATTACATTGCAAAATGGTTTTTCCAGGTACAAATATGCACCTTTTTGTGTAGTAACTCCTGGAGCAAACCGATTGTCTGAATATAAAACATTGGGATATGGTTAATGGAGCTTCTAAATAAGAAAAATGACATTCTAGATATCATTGATCTCTGCACAACAGTCACATTTCATCCAGCAGCTTAGGCATTGCTGCTATATGGAGAAGTATGATGAGACTTCTAGTTTTACAAGCCCCTTGAGAGCCACAGGTTGTCCATGGCTGTTAAACAGCGTTAAACATTTGTACCAAACACAAGGTGTAAGATAACTCATTGCATTAAACAAAGGAGCACAGGTGTCGCTGGAGAATTTCACGGCCGTGTTCAGAGAATCGTTTCACGATGGGACCGCAAATACACGTACGGACGGAGCAAGTAACACCCGCTAAAACCCCAGTCACCCCCTTGCTAATCTGTGCCACCAAAAACCAGCTGTAACTTTCCGTGACCTTTTCCGAGCGTATGTGTCCTCCGACTGTGTGTATCTTGATAATCGTGCCCATTTCCCTTTATTTAATTGCCCCCCCCTGCCCATCTCTATGTAAATTCCTCTGTGCATATTTTACCGTGGGAGATCCATTCGTATTTACCCATGTGCGATTCACAAGTCCGTCCGTGAGGCACTTCCGTGCGTATAGTCTACGTGAACTGCGTAAATAAAGTTACTACACAGGCGCAGTTGAAGCGTACCTAAAAATACGCACGGAAATCTGCGAAAATAGTTAAGTGTAACTCTCAGCAAGTTACTGAAATGGGCTCCAAAGAGAGTAGATGGGTTATGTATCACTGGATCACCCTATACTTGTGATTAACCGGAACATTTTAATAGAAATGGTTTTATACATGTAAGAAGCAACTGTTCTAATTAATAATCCATCAGGAAGAAAATGTAAGTTAGCAAACCATAGCTTGAGCCATTGAGCCAGGGTAATTTTTATTTACTATAAGTAACAATGGGCCTGATCCAGAACAACGCTTCGAAACGAATTTACGCGTGGCGGAGACGTAAAATCACAGTTTAGAACGCACTGCGCATGCGCACCATAGAAAATACGCACATTATCGTAGCGTAATTGTGAAGGTATGGGCCATTCACGTATGTGTCACGTAAATACTTACGTGTGGCCGTGCCAATTTTACGTTACTCCAAAATACGTCTGAAATACGTGAAGTAGGCGGGGGTGATATTTAAAGTGTACAGTATGGGCGTGCTTAGCTGCATAAATTCGTTCAGCCAATACGTACGTGTGCGTATGACTGCGGTTACGTTGGAAAAAGTTAAGGTAGAGTTTGGAAAGCGTGTCTTGACAAAATACGTCCGTGCAAGGGGTGTGCCGAGGGGAGTGTAGCAAATTTATACGCTCCGCGAATAAACGTACGGCACACGAAGTTCTGGATCTACCCCAATATGAGACCACATTTCTTTGTGTAGACTCATATTAGTATTTTTTTAATTGAATAATGAATATGACATAGGACCTGATCTAGACCTCCATAGGTTATCTGCATGCACAGAGGTCTGTAAGACCGCATGTGAGAGAAGAGTGAACTCCTATGTCAATCCCCTCTCACATGCAGAGATCTGGTTTACGTGTCCAGAACCCTGCCCTAGAATCCTCGCATGGATCTGCCTACTACTGCCACTTACCTTCCTTTGTATGCCCATCCCTGCCAGCCGTGCAGGGATTAAGTATGTGGATGTCTAATAACGAGAAAAGGGGCTGTGCTTCCCCTCTGCCCGCCAAGGTGGGCGGAAAGAAGCATTTAAATTGTACAGTAGGGGTGGGGTTAGGTATTTATGAATGGATCAGTGTGACATAAGGCTGCTCTATGGCAGGATACGGCACACAAATATCCGCACAAGAGAGGAGAGTGGACTGACAGACTCCCACACGTACAGAGAGCAAAAAATAACCACACACTTCCATTACAGATCTAGCTCCTCTAGATCCAGACTTCTGTAATGGAAGTGTTTTTTCAACAGCTGGAAGGTGGCGGGATCAGGGAGGTATTGTAATTGTACAGTAAGGGCCTGGTTAAGTCGGGATCCAGCTTAGGGGCTCCGATGCCGTTGCGATTTTATCACTGAGGTCTGGATCCTGTCCTATCTAAGACACGTTCTACCTATTGCTGACCACATTTGCAGTTTTGTTTTATTATATTGACCCTTGAAAGTCTATTTGTATTAATAGAAAAAAGCTTTTGTCCTAGAAAAAGACAATAAGAAAAAGTCTCCCCTGAAGAATACGGAGGTCCTGTGTTCCATTCCTGCCCATCACCTCCTGAGTCCCAGCTACTATCACAGTTTTGGGATGACAGAAAATTACATCATCTTTATAGAGCAGCCTTTAAAGTTGGAGATCGTGAAGATGGCCACTGCCTACTTCCGAGGGGTCAACTGGGCTTCATGCATCACCTTCCATAAAGATGAAAAGGTAGGTTCTATTAGGTGCCATAAGACCACACTAACCAACTACTGAAGTGCTTTGTCAGGTGGCTTTATTTTCACAATAGAGGGCTATGCATTAACATTTAACTGCTGGGAGGTATCTAGGTTTGGTGTCGCATCTATAAGCTTAAATGAATGTGTGTTTTTTTTGTTTGTTTTTTTTAAAAAAACAGTTGTGGTTTAATGATTTCATTTACTGGGCTATGCCAACAAGTGATGGAAATAACACATTTTCAGGCCCACATACAATGCAGCACAAACTTATGTCACAAACAAATGTCTAATAAGATGCATGTGAAATTGTAAGCAAGGGAGATGCAGAGAGAGCAATCACTCCCCCTGCTGTAAGAAAACAGCAATGCAGACACGCCACAGACATATTTCCAGGTATTAGCTTATTGTGTGGCATATAAAGCATTTAACGTGAATCAGTATTTCCCCATAATAACCTATTATTAAAGAGAAGCGCCTATTCCTCTGATCATAACCATTATTATTTTCATCACTGGTAGCAAGGTCACCTTAGTGGGAATCCTTACACCTGATGGAGTCTCAACAGCATTTTAATAACTAAAAACCCTAGTTTTCGGAATTCTTTCTACATATATAGGACAGTAGAGGTGCTATACTGTAATACACATGAAGATAGAATTATGAAAGCTTCTTAAAAGGTTGAAACATTAATCACGTAAAAGTATTTACTATAATTAGGCTGAAATTAGTACTTTAAATATAATTACCCGTATTTCCCCACGTATAAGACGCTCCCTTTTATAAGACGCACCCCGTTTTTGGAGCCTAAACAAAAAAAAAATGTTTTTATATATTTTTTAACTATTATATTTGGGGTGCATCTTATAGAAGGGATATGGGGATATAACACTGAACTTACCCTTTCTGTCCCTCCAGCGGTCCCTCCCACAGTTTCATGCTCTCTCCACTGCAGCTTGGACTCAGCCTCTCTCCCTCGCGGTTCGCACTGTACAATGATGTTGAGGTGACCTTAGGTCACGCAACCTCTATTTACAGTGTGCGACGTGAGGGAGACAGCCGGAGTCACAGCTGCGGTGGAGAGAGCCTGAGACTGCCGGAGGGACAGCAGAGGTAAGTTCAGTGTTACATCCCCTGTATAAGACGCACCTGATTTTTAGACCTATTTTTTGTGTAAAAAGGTGCGTCTTATACATGGGGAAACACGGTAATATGTTTTGTCACTCCACCGTTTGTAGTCTTGCATATGATCTTAGGTGATGGCCAGAAGTTTGATATTCATTTCCTTACAGACTCTGGGGTAGATCCAGACCTACCTAAGTTGTTTTTATGCTCGTTGGCGTAGTGTGTTTACGCTAAGGACTATGCACTCCCCTCGCTCCTACGTACTTTGGTCGTTTTACGCTTGCCAAACCCTACCTTAACTTTTCAAAGCGTAAGTACTGACGTACGTAATGATTGATGTACATAATGGCTTAATCCGGGCCATACTGTGCAATTGAAATGCCTCCCTCCGCATCCAGAGCGTAACTATAGGTGTTGTATTGATGACACGTCCATTCGTTCATAATTACGCTGATGGTACGTACATTAGGAGTTACGTGGCTTAACCTCTGCCGCGCACATGCCCAGTAAATACGAACTGGCGATTTTACATCAGCGGCTAGCGTAAAAACGCTAGCGTACGTAGCTCAAAACCTGGCCCTCTGATTCAAAAATCTCTGTTCAAATCCATGTTGGTTGGTGCTGTATTCACAGGAAGGAAATATTTAATACTACTAAGTGGAGTGGTGGAGTGATTGCACATATTAATTAAATTAAATGTACTAATTTCAGCCTAATTATATTAATACTTTTATGTGACTAATGTGGCAACCTTTAAATTGTGTGTATTTGTGTGTGTTAAATAAATCTACCGTTTTAATTGTACTTAGTCTGCAGTGGCTGTTTAATCTTAGTGCTTTTTGAATTCTTTCTTCCTGTTCAACTTTGCAGAATTGGAGTAATCTGATTTAGCGCTCTGGGTAAACACCATTCTTTGATATAATATTCATTTTAACAAATGAGGATAATTAGTGTTTACCGTTATCTACATTATATACTGCAGTGTTCACCCCAGAAAATGTTGCCAGCCGGGTGGTATTAAATAGCAGCTGGGTGGGTGCAGTTTAATACTTTGCAATAATAATACTTGACGAGATCCAGACATACATTCACACATTCACACAGAACTAAGCCTTCACGGTCCATTGGAGCACAACCAAGACTGAAAGCTGGAGATCACAATCAACGTTTTGGTCAGGTTTGGCCGGGTGGTAAGCTAAAATTGCCAGGTGGAGCACCCGGCTAAAATGCCCCGGGGAGAACACTGTACTGTACTCGGTAAAAGTATGTGTTCACTCACAAAATAAACATGCAATGATGAAATATTTATAGAGATCGTGGGTGTCTGTACCTGAACCAGGGCTGGGCAGCTGCAAGTCGATACACATAGAAATGTCGTACTTACATATCTTCAACTCATTTCTGGACATTAGCGTTGCTTAAAATCTTTCCGTATTTTAAAATACGGTATGTGTGACGCCCTAATGTCTATTAGTAAAGTTCAGGTGTTCCTGAAAGAGAACAATGAAAATAACTGCACTATAACCCACTTTTCAGGAGGAGGCTTTAGTTTTAGTTATGTCGGTCCTGAGGAACGGTGCTAAACTCTCCATCTACCATCTATGTCAGCCCCTGTAAATGATGGTCCAAAATTTCATTTATAATTTAAGGATTAAATGAGGAGAAAGCAATAACCTCAGTACCAACCTGCAAACGCTTCGTTATCCCCCTGCAAACTGACAAGGTCAGTTCCTATCCATCTCCGATTATTTCATGCATCAGAATATGGTTCTAAGGGGCTCTATTTACTTACCTGAACGTATCCCTGTGAATGAAGCTGCATCAGGCTGGCTTATCTTCACTGCGAGTCTGGCAGCTTAGTTCACAGAATTTACTAATACTCACCCTGCCTGCAAGGTCCCACGATGATCTGCCAGGTCATCAAAGGATCTTTCATTCAAACAAAGCGTGGACAGGTCAGTTTAAACATTTTTCTTTAGTTCTGTAAATTGTATTACTATTGTTTATTTATTCGTTTATTTTTTATTTATAAAAATAAAAAAATAATTAACATTTTTATTTCTTCATTTTTTATATATTTACATACTTAGATGTGTATTCCAGCGGTCTCTCCATACAAACCCTCCTTTTTCCCCCCTAATAAGAGCTATTGGGGGGAAGGAAAGGGGCTATTATTGGGATAACACTAGAATTACTGCAATAACGCCTTCCAAAGTTGGCATTATCTTTACGCCAAGAGGGCAGTGTAAAACTCTGCTCCGGCATTTAGTAAATATAATGAAGGTCGGAGGGGAGTTCCTTTTATTAGTCAAAGGAGTAAAGGACTCTATTTACTTACCTTCCTCGTTCCCTGTGAAGGAAGCTGCATCAGGCTGGCTTATCATCGCAGCGAGCCATAGCGAGCCTGGCAGCTTCCTTCACATAATTTACTAATACTCACCCCTCCTCCGAGGTCCCGCGATGATCCACCGGGTCCGCGCAGTACACTTCATTCATGCATCACATGCGCAGTAGCTCTCATTTGTAACTTCTGTGCCGACATGAGAAATACTGCACATGCGCAGGACATGAGAAATGTTATTTTTTTTTCAACTGGGGCACGATTGTGATGTATTCCGGCGGTCTCCCCATACATGCCCTCCTTTTCCTCCCCCTAATAACAGCTATTAGGGGGAGGAAAAGAGGGATATATGGAGACATCGCCGGAATACTTACCACTAATGCCAGCCTGAGCTGGCGTTAGTCTGACGCCGGGAGTGGAGTGTAAAACTCTGCTCCGACGTTTTGTAAATATGGTCCACTTCATTTTAATGCGATAGGGCCATTTTTCACACTAAAGGTCACTAAATGATCTTTGTAAATAGAGCCCTAAGTGCCCTTTAGATCTACAGAGATGTTTTGGTTTGCTTACATTTTTTTCCCTTACTTTACTTTACTGTGCATTGATTTATTGATCACTGTCTTGGAACAAATTCCTTTGATAGGAATGCAAGTTAATAAATAATATATTTCCTATCATTATCACTTTAAAGAAAGCAGAGGTGGGAGTTAACCTTGTAAGACTGACTGAAACAACTGCAACAGCGGTCAAGAACAAGGACGGAGAAATATACTGTAACCCAGAACTCTTATGTGAAGGTAAGGAGCACTGAAATTTATGTTGTATAAAATATACTGAAATTACTACAAAATAGGAGAAGATTGCCCACAGGACGTACAGGGAATTTTTCTGGTTGATCAGTGGTTTTAAAGACCACCCAGTAGCCCTTTTTTTTGTTTGCTAATTGCACTGTACAGAGGTCACTATAATTCTTTTTATTGTACTGTGAAATACTAATCAGTAGTTGATGTATGTGATTGTAGCTTTTTGAGATATCATCTTTGGTTGTACATAATTGGCTAAACACAGCCCCACCCACATTTTATATTTGCACTGCCCCTGAGGTTCTTTATTCTGTGGTAATCACGCTTACATTTTTGGAAACCACAAGTAACATTAATCTTGAATTTTTGTTTTCAGGGGCCTCTTTTAGGACCGTGTTCACGCTTAAGAAGCAGCTGCTTCTTAAGTTCGGTCTTTTACGAAAAGACCTACTACACATGCTTAGTAGGTCATTTAGGCAATCTACGTACTATTTAGGTACGTAGATTGCGTACTTGCGATCTTTAAAGACAGCAAGTGCTTTAGGAAGGAGGCGTGCCACGGCAGCCTCTGGGCTGATTTAAGAAGAGTGGAAGGGGGAGGTATGGTAAGGAGAACGTTCGTATTCTCGAATACTAATAGAAAGTTAGGGAAGTGCCCTAGGTTCTTAAAAAAGGGGTATGTGGCAGTGGAGGGAGCTTTAAGATAGGTACGGATACATGCATATCCACACCTTCTTACAGCCTTAAGCTTTAATACAGTCCTATATTCCCAATCCGCCCCTACCTCATGATATTCTCATTTTACTATAATACTTTTACAATAATAAAAAAAATATATATTTTTTGACACTAAGGGGCTCATTCTAAAGAAGTGGTATGTGTAATAACATACATAGTACAAAATATTTTTCAGATAAAACAAAAGACGATGGTTTTTCTTTCTCGTGTATATATTTTTTTTTTATCTAATAATAGCATTGCCATATTAATCATTAGGTGTTATGTCTAACAGAAATGGAATCAATCCTCAAGATCTTGATACTGTGACATAATCTAAGTGTAAATTATCCTTTCTTCTTCTAGGAATTGAACTGCCTAGAATTAACTACGACTATAATGGCAAGAAACATAGATATGTTTATGCTTCCCATGTTGAATGGCGTCCTATTCCTACAAAGGTAAAGTCCGGTGTCTTCTAGGAGTATAGTTCTTGAATTTACATGAATCCTTAGACATTTATCCTATATTTACTTATATATATATATATATATTAGTTTTAATAGATTTAAAAATGAACGTTCCCTGTTCTGGTTTCTGGGATTGGCAGATGTAAGCAACTGTCTTGGATACAAAAGTACCTTTCAAACAGAGGACACATGCTTTCATTCTATCGTCTTCAATTACTAAAAGCACAGTAAATTATTGTTAAATAGCTTAAATGTTTGACATAAACATTAATGACTCCATTATCATCTGACTATGGCATCTAATCTGTGGCACAATCTTGTCAGGATGACATCAGGCGACCCTAACTCAAGCTAGACATAGTCCTTCTGTCTAGACACTAGCCAATTAGCTGGCATTGGTCATCCTGACCTCAAATTACACCCATGTGGTGCACATGTAGTTGTGTAGTCTGAATAGGACATGCAGCATGAATAGGAATTTAACCCTATTTACAGTTTGTGTCTGCAGACTCAGTGGGATGTTACCTAGTCCCATGTAGGAGGGGGAGAGGCTAATAACTCTCTTTGTCACAGGTATTGGAATCACTCGGAGAAATAGCAAGCATTAAATAGTAAACATCAAATCTTATTATTGCAGTTGTTCCTGGTGTCCTTTTTTACCTAGATCTTAGTCACATCTTATATTGTGCTAATGAGCATTGACAAATAGGCTGCTTGGTTTGAATTGACGAGGGGAGGGAGTGTAATTTTGAAGTTAGGGTCCAGGGTTCGGAAAGGTTCATGTGTGTGAGAGGAGTACACTCGGACTATTGAATCGCAATAATGCATATCCATTCCATCCAAACGGGCTTCCATGCCTGTGACCTTACTTAATTCTTGATTTGGTCAGGTGTGTCCAACCTAAGCCTCTATATCTGATTACACCACTGCAGATGGTATATTCCATTTCTCAGTACTCAGTAGCGCTCCACTGCCTGTTAATTGTTCACTGGTGGCTACTTAAATGCTAGAAGTCTATACTGCTTTATGTGTATATATAATGTGTATGTATCTCTGCTGATAGCTATAACTACATTTGTATGGTATGATTTTTCAGATAGTGAAGTTTGACGTGGTGACAAAGGAAATGTTGGTTTGGACTGATGACATGTGCTGGCCTGCAGAGCCATTGTTTGTACCACACCCAGATGCCAAAGAAGAGGATGATGGTAAGAAACTCACTTATAGAAGTAGACAATCCCATAGCATCACAATATATGGCTTCAGCTCGGTAATGTGACATATGGCTTTGTGTAGCAAAATGACAAGAATTGAGCTTGTTTGTTCTAGAAGACAGAGGTCTATCTGCGTACCAAAAAAACAGCGGCTATGACTTATCATGAGGCTTTAAATATTTATAATATTAGGATTATGAAAACCTACTACTTACTTACTACTGTGGTAAGTAGCATAGAGATTTATATTTAATGGATTTCTAAGGAAACTGAAGCTATCAGATGGTCATGATAATTTTGCATCAGATCCGGATCACCACTGTATCCAGACTACTGTGTGGGCAAATTTCCACGGTCACTGCTGCTCACTTTTGCAGGCATTCCATCAACACACAGTGTATCAGTGAAGCTCTGTTCTTGCTGTCAGTTGCTGTTCAGC
>WWET01000827.1:62266-78570 GCA_011038615.1 Limnodynastes dumerilii
GAAGGTAAAGCTAGGGCAGTTATGGCTAACCTGTGACACTCCAGGTGTTGTGAAACTACAATTCCCATCATGCTTTGTCAGGTATCTGCTATGCTTTTGCAGTTAAGGCATGCTGGGACTCATAGTTTCACAACACCTGGAGTGTCACAGGTTAGCCAACACTGGTCTAGGGTAAGCACAGTTTTAAATAAACAACTGGGCAGACTGGATGGGCCGTGTAGCTCTTATCTGCCGTCACTTTCTATGTTTCTATACCTGGTATCCAGGCCCAGCTCTTTTCTGTGCTCTGATCACCAGGCTCCCTACAGCATGCATAGTGACTTCTTTTGTATTTATATATTCCTTATTCCATCTTGAGCCTGTATCTCTGCTGTGCCTCATCCTCCAACTAGACATATTAAGCATGCAATGGTGGTGCATTAAGTCCTGATGCATCTGAGTAACTGCAAGCAAATATGTCTCTGAGGGAAAGACGAACCACACTAAAAGGGCCTCCGCAAGTTCATTACCCTGTGAGGATCTGAAACAGCTGACAACACGCTCTCGCTGGTTCCCAACATAATTCTTGTATAATAAGGTATATTGTGGCTACACTATAGCTCAGTGCTTCCTAAACTTTCTTAGTTTAGGGCTCCTTTAGGGTCTCAATATTTTTTTGAAGGCACCCAAAACCAAAATTTAAAGGTAGTAATTGTTAGTAGTAAAAAAAAGTCTGTTGGTTTTAACCTAAGCTGTGGCCTGTCCATGCACACCAGTCTCCCTCACTTGAACTTGGAATTTTCACATTGTGCCAAATGGAATACCAGGTATTGGGCCATAGTGATTAGATGGAACAGTGTTCTACATTCATGAGTGCACAAATTTACATTCTCAAGCGAGTCGCAAGCCATCCCTTTCCCCAGTCTCTATGGTATGATGAGATGGCAGATGCTAATTTGGATCTCTTTTTGCTCTTCTTCAGCTTCTCACCAGCTGAAGACACTTTACGGACATTGGACCGTGTTCACACCTAAGAAGCTTCTGCTTCTTAGGGGCGTATATTTACAAAATGACCTACTACGCATGCGTATCTATGTACCAGTTAGAAAGAGGCGGCCTAATGCCTATTCGGAGAGTGTTTATGTAGAAGTGGGAGGGATTTAGCTTAGCCGGGGAGGGTGGGGAGAGGCAATGTCCGTGCAGAGTTTCCTTCTTAAGAAGGAACTACGCATGGTAAGATAAGGTAACCCGGATCTGTCCGCACCTAACTCACTCTTAGGTATGAATACAGGAGCTGCAGGGTGAGGTTGTGCATCTTCTCTCCCTTCAGCTCCTCTGAGTCCACAGCTGATCAGTGCACAGGAGTTGCAGAGTAAGGCTGTGCTAGGTTGACAGAATAACATATCCCTGCATATCCAGTGCTCTGACCATCCCTGGACTTGTTCAACCCCTGTGAGTGTGTTGCGGCATCCTATGCTACCTCGGCCCAAACTTTAGGTAGCGCTAGGCTAGTCGATAATCAGGCCATCTCCCATCCAACAAATCATCCGAACAAAACACTGCACAATAAATCAGCCGCAAATCATCTGATCAACTTAATATTGCACCGGGTGCAGCCAGCTTTAGATACAGCTGCATATTCTACAGTCCATATACTGCATGATATTCATGTAGTATAAGCTGAAAACAGTGCGGATCAGATGTCTGGGTATATGACTCACGCTTGACCTAATCAGTGGACTTTCAGATAAACGTGACATGTCTACTAGCACTATGGTAACAACCATGAACTACATATCATTACATGACATTATTGATAATGAAATGTTTGTGTGGCTTAGGTTGCTAGGCATACATATATTATATATCTAATTTATCAACCTAACACTAGAATATAGATATTAAAAAGTGATAAGGAGGGCAAAGTGTATTAGGGCAATTTTTTTTTAAACTGGAAAGTTTATAGCTCATTATTTAATTATTGTTTACAACAGGTTTTTATAAGAAGCCATCATATTACATAGTGCTTTATAATTATAAGCAATTATTATAAAACAAGACTGGGTAGTAAGAAAGGCAATGGGTTGGTAAGAGGACCTTGCTTGCAGGCTTACACTCTATAGGACAGTGGGTTTGTTACATAAGGGAACAATGGACCAGCCAGATTGTATGGCAAAAGAACTCAGAGCTGTTACACTCAGAGATCCGTTTTTTCGGGAAGTTCCGTGCGTATTTTTACGATCTGATGAACTGCGCATGCGTAGTAACTAAATTTACGTAATCTACGTTGATTTTACGCATTGGAAGTCTAGCAGGCACGGACTCGTGAATCGCACGTGGGAAGATCCGTACGGAGGGGACATGTTTATAATCCGTCCGGAGATAGATCCATGTAAGTGGGTGGGGGGGGGCATTTAAATGACCATTTGAGGGCACGGTGAGGGCAGTTAGGTAGATACGCACGTACAGATCTATTATACACACGGAAATGCCCACTTAAAGATATGGGTGCTCAAAGCACTCGTAAGTCACCGTCAGCCTGTCCGTGTGAGAGGAGTGTCATGGTTGTTACCTTGATACGTCCGTGCGTATATTTGTAAACCTTTACCTGACAGATCTCTGAATACGAGCCACTGTGGGAGAAAATCTAGCAGGGTGAAGTTCCCTGTCTGGGTTCTATGTGCCTGGTTTCCCTCAGCTGCTAGCTAATTAATTAGATCTGCCTGAGTTCTGCAGCTGATTGGAGGAGTGGACTTTAAATAGCCTGGGCCCAGGAAGCCTCATTGTTGGCTAGAGCGTCTGGTGTTCCTGCGTTTGCCTGCATTCTGATCGTGTTCTCCTTGTGCCTTGGATCGTGTTGTGATTTCTGCCCTGTGTTCTCCTGGTGTTACCCTTGCCTTCTCTGATTTACTGCCCCCTTGGTGTGTCTGCAGTGTGCGGCAGTGACGCTGGCAGCTGCGGTCTCCGGCTATTTCAGTGTTTGCTCCTTTGCTGAGTAAATGTGAGTTCTCCATCTCTCACTACCTGTGCCTGGCATTGAGCTTCTCCATCTGCTCTGGTATTGTGTGTGTGCGCTGCTGTTTGTCATCTCGCAGCGTGCGGGTCCCGGGTCCTCTCCGTTGTTTACACACTTGCGTGCGTGATCCGTTGGTGCATATACACATGTATCCACACCTTCTTCTCCAGTCCCCTCCCCTGCCCCTATTTTAAGGTACATTATGACACTTACGTGTGCCATAGGGATACCTTATCTACCCGTGCGTAGTTTCCTTCTTAAAAAGTAAACTATGTACGGACCCCCCCCCAGCTAATCTAAATCCATCCCCTCTCCTACTTCTCAATAAACACTCCTCGAGGCAGGATTACGCCACCTCTTTCCTACTAAACTACTCCATGCGATCTTTACACGCTGCACGGACGCAGTATACATACATAACTGGCACGTAGATTGCATAAATGACCTACCTTGTATGCATGCGTAGTAGGTCATTTACTAAATATACGCACCTAAGAAGCAGAAGCTTCCTAGGTGTGAATACGGCCTTGGTGATATTCACCAGAGCCCCTGATGGTGGAGATGGATTTGGCTGCAGGCAAGGGGCAGGTTGCGGCCCTCTGATCAAGCGCACAGACGCAGAGACGGTGAGGCGAGATCCACGGAGAGCAAGAGTAGTAGTTGAGGGGGGGTAGGCACTGCAGCTGAGGCTGGATATGATGATATGACTGGAGACACAGCAGTGCTGAGGCCAGAGATGATGAGACACTGGAGCTGGACCCAGAAAGAAAGGCAGGAACCAGTGGAAGGCAACTGGAAGCACGATGAGAAGCTGGAACCAGGGAGCCAGAACACACGAGCAAGCTCGAGGACACGAATCAGCAGACATAGACAATCTGTTGTTCTGACAGGGAAGTGATGTCAGGCAGGCCCTTAAATAGTGCAGGTGAGTGAGGAGTTCAGCAAGGCAATCAATAGCAGAAGTGCACCCCAGCAGTGTTTGAACTGAAAGGAGTCATGTGACTAGAAAAAGGTAAACAAAGGAACTATAACGTGCAGAGAGGATGTAGCAGAATCATGACATCCTGTGAGTTTCCCTCCAGTGTTTACCATCTCCACTGTGTTCCATCTTACAGTGTGCGAATGCGAGTCAGCCCACCGGATTCCCTAATTCTATCTGCGGTGTGTTGTTTCCATCTCTGTAGCATCCGCTTCCAGTCTCCCCATACACCTATTGTCTCTTGTCATTTCCATCCTGCAGTTACTCAGGTATACCTGGGAAGTCCTGTCTGTCATCTGTTCCAAACCTGTGGATTCCATACATATCTGGTCCACCCCTTTGTATATCAGTTAGCTCTCTATACTCTGTGTGGGTTACAGCCTGCTATGTTGTATGCCCATGTTTATGTCTGTATACTTGTGCTCCTAAGCTCAAATCTCTTGTCTGCGGAGCATGGGTTCCTGCATATCGCTTGTTGTGTAAGGGTTCCAGGTTGTGAGTCGGTTCCTGTTCAGGCACCTTTCGCTACAGATCTTCCTTGGGAGCTATTGCTGGGGGCCCTGACCTATCAGTTGCCAGCAGCCAAGCCTATCCCCACCATCAGGGGCTCTAGTGAATACCTGGCCCTGGTTTAGACTATGTGCCCTGGTGAGAACCTCCCCTGGAGACTGTAAGAAGTGCTCTGTATGATCTAGTTGCACAGCAGTGTTAGAAGCAGAAAGTGTGTAAGTTAGTGTTAATCAGACACATTTTAATAAGTATAGTAAGGAATTTAGTGTGTTTGTGCCTGAACGTTCCAGGAGTCAGAGTATTTATTATGTGTAGAAGAGACTTGCAGATCCTATAAAGACCTGTGAGAGAACGAGCTGGGGTGTATTTTGAGATTAGTGAGGATATGTAAGTGTGTGCAATCTTGTTTATGGCTTTGTAGGTTAGCAAAAGGCTTTTGTATTTATTTCTTTAAATACAGGCTATAAGAAAAGAAAATGAGTTGAGCTGCTGCATGCAATATAGACTATATGGGGTCATTTTTGTGTGTGAGGCCAATAAGGAGGGCCCTGCTTGATGGGGACCCAAACCCTTGCAAAAAAACACGTGTG
The DNA here is from genome assembly GCA_011038615.1 of Limnodynastes dumerilii. Taxonomy (NCBI): domain Eukaryota; kingdom Metazoa; phylum Chordata; class Amphibia; order Anura; family Limnodynastidae; genus Limnodynastes; species Limnodynastes dumerilii. The sequence goes on from WWET01000827.1 coordinate 67,341, forward strand.
CTGGAAACATGTAAGCTAACATGCATTATGACTTTTTCTTGTGTTTTATTGTTGCAGGAGTTATATTATCTTCCATTGTATCATCCAACCCAAATAAAGCCCCTTTCTTACTCGTATTGGATGCCAAAACCTTTAAGGAAGTGGGTCGTGCCAGTATCAATGCCAACATTCATCTGGACCTGCATGGAATCTTTATACCAGACAAGAACTGAGCAGTCCCATCGACTTTAGGAGGAACTATGTTTCAATAGCTCTGGTTGGCGACGGCCAAACTAAGGGACCATTATAGAACGATTACAAAACCAAAGAACCTCAAAAAAATTCCATTTGCTAAATGATTGTTATGGGGACTGTGTCAATGGACATTCGAGGAAGTGTCAATAAGTAAGGCTTTGTGTGACTTAAATGAAGGATATCTGAATTGACTGAAGAAAGAACTAAAGCCCAAGTAACTACAGGGCATAATCCCCAGCTGTACATACAGAGACTGACACCAGACTGTGCTGAATGATTTTACATGTGCATGGAGTATTTCATTCTGATAAACTCAATGGGCTGGATCTAGGATCAGTAACAACAGTGATGTATCTGTGTGTACTGCACATGCACAGTCAAAGGAATTCTGCATCAGACGACATCTGTTAGATGCATAATTCCGTGTGGACTTGATTGCCCACACAGGGGGCAGGCCCACTCGCCATGTGCCATGTGTACAATATACGCATGGTGGGTGGGCATAGGTATTTAAATTGTACAGTAAGGGCTTGTCTATGACCTTACGTACAATTCAGTATTTTGCACAGAAGGGTTTCTGTGCGGACTACTTCAGTTAGGGTTCAGTCCTCGTGACTGTCTTCTGCACAAAGGAGCTTAAGGGGGCGTGTACTAATCTCCTCCGAGCAGAATATAGAATACCAAAGGCCTTACTTTGATCCGTCCAATGACCTGAAATTCTCATACTTGTGTAAGAAACCTTTAAAACCTTACATAAACGAAGAACAAGGTCTTATGTCTGTAATAATGTACCTTTTTTTTTTTTACCAACAGAAACATGTGTTTGTGTGTGTAAATATGGGGTATAATTAATGGAGATTCAAAAAAGAAAACTGAAGCTGTTGCCCATGGAAACCAATCAGATCCTAGCTATTATTTTCTAGAATGAAATGAAAGTCATAATCTGATTGGATGCCATGGACATCTCAATCTTTCCTCTTTAGATACAACATAAAATACTCTCCTATGTGTTTTGTCATTCTTATTGTAAAACAGTGCATGGCACCTTGCAATGAAGCAATAATAATATGATTTGTGACTGTGAGCCAGTGACAGGGGCTGGCAGTCATCCAATTAGACCTCAGCTCCTGTTGTTATGGAGAAATCATTACTTCAAAGCTTGGGTCATTGGACAACTCTTCAGCCTGTGTCGTCAAATCACATTGAGGCCAAATTTGTATGCAGTTCCTGACTCCTGTAACAATAAACAAAATGTATATACAGTAAATTTTTGGAGGAAAAAAAAATGGATAAATGTACAGGTTTTTAAATGTTATTATTTAATTTAGCACTGAGTTTATGAATAGGATGACAGAGATGCAGATGATGTAATACTTGTTTAGCATTAAGGTCTGGAGTCACAGTTACGTAGTTTGCGTCTTGCGTACGTTGTTTTAAGAATTGGGCTACTACGCATGTGTAGTAGCTTATTTACGCTATCTACGTACCATTTCTGTACGTAGATTGCGTAAGCGCGGTCTTATGCGTAGTAGCCCAATTCTTAAAACAACATACGCAAGAAGCAAACTACGTAACTGCGAATCCGGACCTATGTTCCTGGTGTGAGATGTCATTCTCAAATATTCACATGCTGCTCTAGCTTCCCTGTCTAGTGAATAGCATTTTCATTATCATGAAAAGTGGATAGTCAATCAATATCTTCTAACGTCACAACGCAGGTTTTGCCCATTAATCCTATCCTAATCTTATGTGTCCATCCCACACCTCCTTTAAAAGGATTGTCAATGTTAGCGTCTTCTTTTTAAGGTTGCCTATTATTTTTGTTTTTTATATACTATGATTTTCATGTCAAATAAATTTAAAAAAATGTCCCTCTTTATTTTTTCCGCTATATATTTTGTTAATTTGCCATGGGATGCAGATGCCAGTATGAAGGGAAGGTGAATGCTGCTGCTGAAAGCTTCATTTCGGTTGTAGCATTCCCAATTGGTTAGGCTGCATGACAGGAAGGGTTTGGCTCTGTAAAGGGGAGGGTTTGGTTGCAGCTCAACAATAGTTAGAGTTAGGTTGCAGAGAGCGGAGGGTTAAGGTTAGGATTAGAGGAGGGTTAGGTTGCGGATCAAGGATGGTTAGGGATAAGTTGCTGGAAGGGGATAATTAGGGTTAAGAATATATACCTTTTGACGTTCCACTGTTCGAAAATCGTGCCCTCGTGTGTCCCATCTTCTCTGAGAGAAGACTAACGATAACTGATGGCAGTCGGCTACGCATTGCGGCAAAGTATTCAAAAGTCAAATTTTCTAAGCGGAGAATTACACTATTTTGCCATATAAAAGACCCTGCAATTTTTTGGGCCATATTTAAAACAAATATAAATAATGAAGGACCGGATCCAGTCCTATGCAAAATTGCTGTTTGCTGGTAACAAGGATTGGTTGTTATAAGCCTGGACCCCTTACCATCGTTATCATACAATAGACTCTATTTATTGGCTCTAATGCCATCTATTGCTTAAACTAGAACTACTTTGCCCTAATCCTGCCATATGAAGGATGTGGAGCTTTTGTGTTCAATAGGAAATGCTTATTGTGTAACATTAGAACAAATGTGATCACATAGGTTTGGATCCAGAGTTTGAAAATAAAAGGAAATCAGGTGGGAAGTTACTCCTGAGCCATATGGCACGGTGGCTCTAATTGTGTCTGACAGCGCTGAGGTCATGAGTTCCATTCCCGGACTAGGCTTCATCTGTGTGGAGTTTGTATGTTCTCCCCGTGTCTGCGTGGGTTTCCTCCCAAACTCCCAAAAACATGCTGGTAGGTTAATTGGCTGCTTAATAAATTAACCCTAGTTTGTGTATACAGCTGTTTTAGGGACCTTAGTATGTAGCTCCAATGGGGCAGAGACTGATGCGAATGTGAAATATTCTCTGTAAAATGCTATGTAATCTGATGGCGTTATATAAAAACCTGTTAATAAAATAAATAAAATTCAATATTTCTTTTGGGGCTCAGTAATTCTTTTTTTGAAGAATAATTTGCTACTCTATCTATCTCTCCTCCCCTGACCTCTCCCCTGAACTTCTGTCAGAAGTGTCAGATTGCATCTCGGCCATCTCTTCATGGATGTCTGATCGTTTTCTGAAGTTTAACATGGACAAAACGGAAATTGTAGTCTTCCCTCCTTCACGTATCCCCTCTACCCCTACTATCTCTATTACAATTGGTGACTCTACCATATCCACCTCCACCCAAGCCTGCTGCCTGGGCGTCATCCTAGACTCCTCTCTCTCCTTCACCCCCCACATCCGTGCCCTCTCACTGTCCTATCGCTTTCATCTCCGCAACATTGCTCGCATCAGACCCTTTTTAAATGCAGACGCCACTAAAACGCTCATTCACTCTTTTGTTATCTCCCGTCTGGACTACTGCAACATTCTCCTCTGTGGCCTCCCTCTGGTCCGTCTCGCACCCCTACAATCTATACTAAATGCTGCAGCCAGACTCATCTTCCTCTCCCAACGCACTGCCTCCACCTCCCCTCTCTGTCAATCTCTACACTGGTTTTGTCCCTTTCAGAATTCTCTTCAAGCTTCCTCACCACAACTTACAAGACTCTCTTCTCCTCTACCGCTCTCTACCTCTCCTCCCTTATCTCCATCCACTCCCACTCCCGTCCACTCTGCTCGACCGGTGCCTCAACTCCAACCTTATAACCACTTCTCACTCTTGCATCCAAGACTTCTCCCGGGCTGCCCCTCTCCTCTGGAACCTACCACTTCCTATCAGGCAATCCAACACACTCCAATCCTTCAAACGCTCCCTTAAAGCCCACCTCTTCAGACTAGGCTACCCTTCCTCCACCTAAGCTTACCTGCCCTCCCCATCCTTATCATTGTCTCCTGTTTATTTGCCCCCTCACTTAGCATGTTAGCTCTTATGAGCAGGGTCCTCCTACCTCCTGTCATCATCTCTTCCCACCTTTTTCTCTCTACTGTCTATCTCTCCCTTATTTATCTGCTCCTACACACATATCCAGCTTCTTTATTTTCCATATATATTGTTCTGCTATTTTTGTACTGTATTTTATTTTTGCAATGTACCTTTAGTGTATTCCTTATTCTATGATTTAATACCCTGTATTAATTATTGTATATGTAACGCAGCGTATTACGTAAAAAGAGGAGGCGTAATGCCGCCTCGGGGCGTTATTAGTCAGAAGTGGGAGGGGGGAGGCATTTAGATTAGCTGGGGAGGGCGGGGGGAGGCAGGGAGGTGCAATGTCCGTACGGGCATTGCACGGAGACTTAAATGCCATAAGGTACCTAAAAACGGGCGGCGGGACAGGGGACGGAAGAGTGAGTTTGGTGCGCATCTGCACGCACCTAACTCACTGCTAAGTGTGAGTCAGGCCCATTATTATTATCATTATATTATTGTTTAGCAATATGTATTTTTTTAACTTGTGATCTAAGCAAGTTCTATGCAATGTTTTGATTTAATCATTGCAGCTAATATGCTATTTTTTTTTAAATGTTACTTTGTCCTGATACTTAGTAAATAAGTTACTTTGTCCTGATACTTATTAAATACTGTTTTTCATACTGCAATACAGGTCTCAGATATAATAATAAACCAAGGTACTTTAAACTACCAACCACTAGGCTTCTCTGATGTAACCCCTAAGTAAAAGTGAATGCAGCCAGGAGTAAGGGGACAACCTAGAGGGCTTACTGTTGTTAGAAATTAGGAACAATTTGCAACTATGACTGGGTTCAGATCATGTTAATTGAGATACATATACATAGCCATATATTGCATGTCTGAATTGCAGTTACTTGACATGCACACTGCAAGGAGAAATCCATTAAACCATTAACTTAGCATACTTGGGTGACCCTCCTTTGTACTGTAGGGCGCTGTAAATCACATGCCCATTCTTACCACTTGTAAATCAAAAAAGTAAGCAAGAATTAGTCATTGTAATGTAGCTATGTGGTGTATGTATTTCAGAAGCCAATGGGGAGATATTCCAGAGCTACTGACTTAAACACAATGAAAAAAAAACAAGGGACACAATGCAAATGCATCTAAACACAAAAACATATTTCTATATCAACTTGCACATTTATGCATCATAAAACTTGGGGATATGTATCACAATTTTTAATTTAGATCCTTTTATTTAATATATAACACAGATGTGACGTTTGTTTTGTTCATGAAAAGGTTGCAGATGTACCATTGATACTTTAGTATCCTGTTTACACATTACGGGTTTGTTACATGGGCACAGCACCACAGGCTGGTAATTCCTGCATTGGCATACACTCCTTTCCTCTGTCAATAACAGCCCCTCCCAATAGTGGCACTCCCTGCTTTGTCAGAAGGGTGTATCTCTAATACAATAAGCGGTGCATGGAGCTTACCCGAATGGCTGGTGATGTAAAGTACAGTCATGGAGCATCTATCAGCTAGAGATCATTGCTCCTTTTGGACTTGGCTCCCTCCTCCCTGGGTGCTCTCAGCCAGGGGATGAAGCTCCATGCTTGCAGGGTTTGTTTGGACACGTGGTGTGTGGGCGCGTTGTGATGACGTCATGCTGGCTGAACAGAGAGCGCTGGTGGCTGAGCCGGGTGCACAGTTTCTTGGGGAGCCGGAGAGACTGCTAGGAGACAAGTTGGAGCAGATTCCTGGTTTCTTCCATACCCAAATCACCCGGTATACAGCTGCTCTAACATACAGCCCCCGGTATACAGCTCACCAGCTTGTTAACTTTATATATGAGGTTATACAACTTGTCTGAACGTAGAGTCCCATTCACATTCCAATCTAGAGCCCCAGCCAGGTAAAATATCACCTCAACAGCCCCGGCACAGATCCCCTACCATAGTGCCTCCTTCACCTCTGTCTACAGCCCATCATTGTTCCTTTGTAGCACTTATTTAATTTAGTGTCCTTCCTTCTCTCTTATATACAGGTCTCTGCTTTATAGTGTGCCCTCACCACCCTATGTATACAGCCCCAATTATTCCTCCTGTAAACCACTCGGCTCGTTGAACTGTTCCTCAATGCCTTTATTTACACTCCCTCTCTTTGCAGTGCACACTCATCACCTCTGTGTGAACTAATGCCCATGTGCAACTTTAACAGCCCCTCCATAACAGCATCGCAAGCCTCTGTATAGTGTTTCATATATTTCTATATGCTTTGGATAACTACTTTAGACCATTTTAAACTTTCTTATGTAACAAAAATTTGCAGTCCATGCATAGTTTTTCTATACGTAGCATAGCCACATCCCCCTCTTATCCCAGACATACAACCGTCTCGTTCAGCATATAGGCATTTTTCCTCTCTTGTATACATTTCCCAAAATGTCAGAGTCAAACTCTAAGACTGTGGTGTCAGATCCCCAGCATGCTGCTAAGCTTCTCCGGGCTCTGGGTTTCTTCCGGGAAGAATCTGACTTTTGTGATGCTCTTTTGGTCCTTGAGGAACAGGAGATTCCTGTGCAGAAGAATATCTTGGCAGCTGCAAGCCCTTACATAAGGTAAGTTTTTATAGCCCTTATTAGCTATATCAGTCATGGGAAACCTGGTGCACTTCATGCACTCTATGGACCGCCTGTTTAAGCATTTAAAGAAACCCTTTTTTATTCCATACTAGCAGCTTTGTTAAACAAGTGTTACAAGCTTTAACAAAAATGGCTGTAATCCAGGGCCCACGTGTGATTTCTACAGGTATGCATGTCGCCATAACAAGTACTGAATGATTTATCATTTGTGAAGTGTGGTTGATGTTCTTGGTTAAGCATTGTTGCAAGTTATGATAAACAGCCATTCCTGATTACAATAAAAATCTTTATATGTCAGCTAATTTCTGTATGTGTAGGAACAATCTCCATTGATAACTTATGTATGTATTTGCACTGCAGTCTGTTTTGTTCTGCAACTAAATAGTTAATTATGCAGCCTTGATGTTATCAGATGTGACTCTGTTCAAGCTCATGATCTTATTGGCTTTCTTTTTAATGTGAGAGGTAGTGAAGATGTAAAATTGGCTGACATTGCAAACAGAAGGGTTTTAAGGGCGGCTCAGTCATTTTGCCCATAGGGCAAACGCTCAGATATGTAGCGAAAGGGTTCCAATTTCAATCCTTCTTGTCTGTCAGGATTTTCTTTTCACTAGGGAAAGGGATCTAGCCGGATTCTGTCAGAGTTATGCTTTAATTTAAATTCATTTCGCCTTATTGCATCCCCTTTGGAGCTGATCCAGAGTTTGGGAGCAAGGGCAAAACAGATTCAAACCCCTTTGATGATGATTCAGAGCTGCACTTACACTTTTTTTTAAAAAAAAGGGCTAAATGGGTGCAAGTGCAGACCTGAGCAATACCATGTTGAACTAACTGCAAGAGGGAGGTAAATTTAAACTGTGACAACAGAATTAGAATTGAGGAGAGGTTTTCAAGCCCAACCCTAATTTATAGATTGAATATAGAGCTATGTAGTTTGTGAGGTATATGTGCAAACATAAAGTATTTACCCTGCATGCAAAATAATTCAAATTAATTACCACCTCTCACACTGCAAAATGGTTTGGCCGAGCTGTACACTTCCACCTGTTTTGCTCTTACTCTCAAACTCTGGATCAACCCCTTTGTAAGTTCAAAGTGTGGTCCTGAATAATAATCTATGCAAGACAAGTCTATTAAATCTAGATGTTAAGATTAATCTTATCAATATGTAAATTGCAGTGATTTTTATTTGTTTGTCTAATACTTTAATATCTTAAATCTTAATATCTTAAATAACAGGTTTTTCTTTCCTCTAAATGTTGTTATGACAAATCTTTCTGAATGGAATGTGTTCAGCTGTTAAGTTGAAAGGGATTCTAAGCAGTTTTCTTCTTGCATCTCATCCTAGTAGGTTAGCATTTGTATGACATCTATGTGAAATTGTTGAACAACTCCACCTCTAATTAGTGCCTACAAAATTCTCTGTGTAGAGACTTCACAGAGATAGAGAAATTCCTGTCTGTTCAGGGTGTGGCAGGTTGTGTTCAACTGTTCAAGGCAAGGTGACTGTATTAGTAACTAATCTCTGTATAGGAGGTGGTCGTAAAACAAATATTAACAGGAGTAGCCATGTAAAAATTAAGGGATTAGTTGGGGTTACAGTTGTAGAGTGTTTCTCCCGTTTCCACTTGGATTACTCTTATTTTGCTCATACTAGTAGAATGTAGGACCATGTGCAAATGAGTTAGGGGTTAGAAATAGACTAATGTTTTTTAGATTACTGCTTGTTTAATAAAAATAAAGAAAATAAATGAAGACTAAAGGGTATATTTTAAGGTACGGCATGTTTTTGTTTTTTTAAAGTTGTTTTAAGAAGAATCTGGAGTGAATTCAGAGTTACGATAGTAGCAGCAGGATCTGACTTACTCTACCTTTATGTTTCTGATCTGTTCTCTGTTGATATGGGGACAGCTTGGAAGTCTGGATAGGGTGTAAGAAGCTTCACACACCCTTACTGTGCGATTACAACGTATTCCCTCTCCTGCTAACACAAGCATCCCGCTTCACCATTGTATCCATCGTGCAAACGTTTCCAGCGCAGAAGTCTGGATCCAGATCTGTACTGCGAAAGCGGTGATTTCTAATGGACAGATGCAAAGTGTGTGTGTGTGTGTTTTCAGTGCCTATTTAAATGAGTTAAATGCTATTTTTCTCATTTTAATACCGTGGAACAAACGCAGGGCACGCAGACAGTTATATGGGTAGCCTTGCGTCTATCTTTCTGTGCTTGCTCCTATTGTGGACATGCACTGTGCAAATTGCTGCTGCCCTTCTGTCTGATACACAGGCGGATGCACAACCCTGGATCAGCTCCAAGGTGGAATCTGCCTGTGATTGAAATGAAACACACTATGTTTAGATAATGGAAGCCAGTGCTTGCAGATCCCACTGAGTCTTTTTGGTTAAGAGCTCTGATCACTTTAGAATAAATCTGGATCCAGCCTATATACATAACTATATAGAGCCTATTATCATTTATTTTTATTTTGTACATTTTTATTAACTCATAATTCCAGGCCGGGTCCAGACCTGCATGCGCCCTCCAGATGTTACGCTAGTGTTATGATGGCCCATTGCTTCCCCTCAACACGCTAAAGTGGGCAGGGAGGAGCATGCTAATTGTACATTGTGGGAGGGGGCTCCTACACTTGTGCGGATCAGTGGTTGCACGGACCGCTAATCCTCGTGATTGATTTAAGGCAGGCTTATGGCAGTGTAAGCCATACACAGTAAGGTTTTTGGGGCCTCATTAACAAAGGTCGATTTTGACCAAATCGCCCAAACTCCTGGGACTTTGCAGGTGATTTGGAAATCACTGTATTCACTAAAGGCAAAGTCCCGGGAGTTTAGGCTTGTGCTAAATCGACCAGACAAACATCGCTGGACCAAACTCGTCCAGATGTTTGCCATACAAAAAATAAAAAACGCCGTATTCACTAAAAGTGATTTGACTAAATCGCCTTTAGATCAACGGGAAATCGCCTCGTGTGCGGCGCTTCCCAGGAAAGCGACACACACTTTACCAGAAAAACATGACAGTCTATTTGACATGGTTGTAAGGCTTAGCATTTGATATTAATAAAAACATTTCCTAAACATACTATGTCCCCATCTAATTAATAAAAAACAGGTGGCCACACTAAAATAATTAAGGTTTTTACTATTATTGCTATAACAAAATAATAATTATGGTTTTTACTATTGTTATATTCAGCAAATAAAAAATATTAAGTACTCACTGTTAAGATGTCCTGCAGTGCTGTGCTGAGGATGCTCCTGGTCTTCAAATATGATCTTCGGCTTCTTGCAGCCCTTTTGCCGATGTCCCTGTCCTTCCTGCTTGAGGGTGACGCGGCTAGTACCATTCCGTCACTAGAGGTCCCCGTTTTATAGAAATACTGACGTCACAGACACTAGAGTTGTCACTAGAAGTCCCCAATGTCTGTGACGTCATTATTTCTATAAAAGGGGGACCTCTAGTGACGGAATGGTCGCGGCAAAATCACGCGATGTAATCGACCTTAGTAAATAAGGTTCTTGGAGTGTTATGGTAAACCTGATGTTATAGTTATATATTCGTGATTATTGGTTCACTTACTAAACCTTATCAGTTTTCTGCCCACGCAATGGTGGGTGATATGGCTGCCCAGCTCAATGGTTGATCTATATTTCTTTCCTTTTGCAGAGCAAAACTGAACTACAATCGTCCAAAAGATGATGGCTCCATCTACCGAATTGAAATGGAAGGAATTTCAGTGACGGTTATGAAAGAAATACTAGACTACCTTTTCAGCGGGCAGGTAGTGTGTCCAGCATGTGCTCCTGTGATAGACATGTACACTGTTCATTTGGAATATGACTGTCTCCTAAACATGGAATGTTTGATATTAAAGTTTTATAGAGTCATTCATTGGAAGGAAGCTGAGGGATGTGCCTGTCTGCAGACCAGGCCTGGCCAATCTGTGGCTCTCCAGGCCGATACATGACAAAGCATGCTGGGACTTGTAGTTTCTCAGCATTCTTGTCTCCTCAATCACAGAGCAATAGGACCCTTCTTAGACGATGAGAAGGAATCCTGTCACTCAGTATAACCTGTGTGAGAATGCTAGCTATGCTGACAGATAGAGTAACAGCAAGGACTTGGAATAAGTTGTCAGTGCATGTCCTCGCACGTCTTGATCTGAATGTGGCTGCAGCAGTACCAATCATGTCAGCACAGCGGCCCTTATTCAAAATGAAGTCTGTTGGGGAATTAGGCAAGTCTGTTCCGTAAGTCCTCTAAAACTTCAGTAGAAGCCTATGGGGCTGATTCAGAGATACGATTTCCACGGCACTTAGGAGCGTATATTTAGGATCTTAGAAAATTCGCATTACTGCGCATGCGTAGTAATAGTGCAACGCCGTCTACGTAGCGGTTAGG
>WWET01000827.1:78692-99816 GCA_011038615.1 Limnodynastes dumerilii
TGGGCGGGGGGAGGCAGGGAGATGAGGGAAAGTGGGCGCGGGCAGACACTTAGGATCTTAAATGAACGCTACTACGTCACTTAAGATCTTAAATGACAGCGCAGAGTTAGGGTTAGTCAATGGTGGTCTAAGTTTAAGATCCACCGCTGTTTGCAAGGGGAGTGACTGTTTATGCAGTGGGCTGGAACATGGTAAGATCTTAGCTAAGGTGCGTATATTTGCGATCTTTTCGCAATCGCATCTGTGAATCACCCCCTATATGCCTAAACCCCACCAGACAGGCAGAGTTAGGCATGTAACTGAAGGATCGGGGAGGGAGAGCAGCAGTTCTGTACAGAGACGTTAAGGTAGGGTTCTGCACACGGAAGTGTCTAGAACTCCTTCCTAAAGAGGAGAGTGTCAGGGGCCGAAAAACATCTCTGTGCGCACGGAAGTCGAATGGAGATCTGTATCAGATCCATTGTTTTATCGTTTTAAACATGGCAGCAAATCTCATCCAGTTACTGTGCTTATGTGAGTTGAAAGACAATTTAGTATTGTTTGTTTTCAGTTACATGCAGATGTAGTTTTATATAATCCTTCAAGATCACTTGCACAACACAGAGATTGCGGTTATGTTGGGACATATCTTCCAGTGCTTTGTTAGATTTAGATGTTGATTTGCTGTTTTTTTTAAAAGAACTCTAGAGGGCACCAGAGAGTATGTAGGTGAACACATTAGTAAGAACTGTGACACATATAGCAGCTGAAAGTTATAGGCAGACATTCCAACCTAAGGAGACTCTTCCAGAATACCATACAGCAGGTTATACCCAACGTACTAGCCCAGAAGACCCCTGGATGACTTAGCCATCATGCAGTGGTGTAATTACGGGGGGCCTGTGACAGCCGCCCACTTTATATTCACGGAAATCAGAGCAGTCAAAGGCTGGCCGCTTAAGACCGTTCTCTGCACCCAGTCTATGGGTACTGACTGCTGTTTATTAATACATTGCCAGCAGGTTTGGTCCATGGGGCTGATGGAGGTCCAAGGGGAATTAGGGCTATAAACATCTGAGATACTGACCCTTCCGGGCAATATGTAGCTATGTGTTCTCATTTTAGCTTCTGAACTAATTGCTCCTTCCCCCTAGGGCAGTGTTCACTAAACTCAGCCCTCAGGGACCTCTATGGTACATATTTTCATAGCTTCCTTGTTATAGCGCATGTGTGTCCATTACTGACTACACAGGTGACTGTGACGGTTTCATTCTCTGAGGCTACCTGGTAAATCTTTACGAGTCTCTTAGGCTCTAGAGCAGGCCTGGCCAACCTGTGGCTCTCCAGGTGTTGTGAAACTACAACTCCCAGCATGCTTTTACTGTATGGACATAACGGATACCTGACAAAGCATTCTGAGAGTTGTAGTTTCATAACACATGGAGAACCTCTAGTGCAGTGTTGGCTAACCTGAAACTACGAGTCCCAGCATGCCTTAACTGCAAAATCATAGCGGATACCTGACAAAGCATGATGGTAATTGTAGTTTCTCAACATCTGGAGTGCCACAGGTTAGCCAACACTGTTCTAGTGGTTAAACTACTCTAGGGTTAGGTTGCATACAGGCTGCACCTGGCTTTAGTTTTGGATAAAAGACAAACCTATTTTGAGGTGTATATGGAGGGGATGGTAAATGAAAAAGTTAACTGAGGTGTATCAACAAGTCATTCTGTAGTTAACGCCATTAAAAATCTGTTTTTGCATTTCTTTCATCGGGTAGATCCGGCTGAGTGAGGAGACCATCCAGGATGTGGTACAAGCCGCTGACCTGTTGCTCCTTACAGATCTCAAGACCTTGTGCTGCGAGTTCCTGGAGGGCTGCATCACGGCTGAGAACTGCATTGGCATCAGAGACTTTGCCTTGCATTACTGTCTGAACCATGTCTATTACCTAGCAACAGAGTTCCTTGAGACCCACTTCAGAGATGTCAGCAGTACCGAGGAGTTCTTGGAACTTGGCCCAGTCAAGCTAAAGGAGGTCCTCTCCCTGGAGAAGCTCAACGTGGGCAATGAAAAATATGTGTTTGAAGCTGTGCTTCGCTGGATCTCCCACGATGCTGAAGGTAGAAAGGTGTGTTGCGCTATATTTATCAAGCCATCGTTTTCTTTAAATGATGATAGAATGTAAGTGATGAATGTCATTGGAGACCTCTACCTCTGCTTGCACTCCAAGCGAATCCCTGCTGTGTCCCTTGCTGGCAAGGGGAGGCTACTCCTTTTATACGTACAGACGTAAGATAGAGGGACCCTGACTTGTAAAATGGAGACGGTTTTGATATCTGGATAGTGTGTAAGGCTGTATAAGTGGCATTGATCACCCAAACACCTAGGGCCAGATTTACTAAGCTGCGGGTTTGAAAAAGTGGAAATATTGCCCATAGAAATCAATCATATTCTAGCTGACATTCTCTAGTATGTAATAGGAAAGTGAGAGCTAGAATCTGATTGGTTGCTATGGGAAACATCTCCACTTTTCCAATCTCGCAGCTTAGTAAATCTGGCCCCTAGTGTACACTATCTGCTTCCTGTCTCGTCCCACCCTACTGCTGTCAGGAAGACATTGAGCACAAAAGTGTGTATCCTGAGGATTCATCTGTGTGATAGTGGTCAGAAAGACGTGCGTGTGCGTTTCAGTGTCACAGCCAAAATCATAGTCCCCGTCTGACTGATCAGGGGGTGTAAAGTGCATATACACAGTAACCATCTACTAAAACTCTTCAGTCCTTTTCTTTAATTTCTTTTATTTTTTTTTATCAAATTGTTTTAATTAAAAGTTTTTAAGCATTTACAACAAGAAGAAATTATAAAAAAAACCCCTCAATAATTACAGATAGTGTAACATAACAATAGGGGATGCTGTACAAGGTCTGTGTTTCTTATCAGGGTACAATAAACAGATAATGAGTACAGTAGTAGTATCCATTTCTTTCTATACCGTATAACAGCAGATACTGGCTGACTCATCAAGATCCATTTACATAAAGGTAGCTCATCGTGAGCAAAACTCTAGGCTGTATTTACAATACCAGAAGCTTCAGTAGCATTAAGAGCAATCCAGGGACCCCCAGTCCTTATAACATTGATGGAGTGCATTTCTGCCTGAATAAACATATTTCTCGTGGTCTAGAGTAGTGTTTACGAGAGCGACCCAGTCACTAACTAATAGAGGTGCCTTTGCTAACCACCTACTAGGACGTTGTCATTCCCCGCTAAGAAAATCTGTTTTCCAAAATTGGGACATCTGAAAGTTTTTTTGGGATGTCCCTATTTCGAATACAGCATTTTTTTTATGAATGGGTAAGTATGCCGTTAGAAATTTGTTAAAAGTAAACAACATTTTTATGGGTATGACAAGCATTTAAGATAATATGAATTGTGTTAAATGTCCGTCAATACACAGGTCATTGTTGTTTTTTTATTACTTGCAATGCAGTAGTATCAGATGCCTTCATGTTCATGAGAATCCAAGTTATATGCCCTCTAGTCTCTACTTACACCATCACAACAAGGGATTCATGGCTACTTCGTTCATTGAAATATGGTGCCATTAATAATGTCTGAACCCACAAATTGCTGTTTCCACTATATCTGTGCTCCTCAACCAGTGTGCCGCAGTGAAATGTCTCCAACAGGAGAAAAAGCACTGGAAGACCTTGCCTTAAGGAAATAAGGGGATACTGGGTAGGCTGGAGACACATGAATGGGAAATACTAGGGAGGCTGGAGACACATGAATGGGGACTACTGGGTAGGCTGCAGACACATGATGGGGGCTACTGGGTAGGCTGCAGACACATGATGGGGGCTACTGGGGAAGCTGCAGACACATGATGGGGGCTACTGGGGAGGCTGTAGACACATGATGGTGGCTAACATAGTTAAATTAGTTATAAGAAAAAAAAGTTATTAGCTGCGATTTTTTTACTTTATCAATAAAAAAATAACAATTAATGTAATATCTGTGTATGGTCTTTGTAATTCCTGTTTTTTTTTGTATATTTTGCTTTTGGTGTGCCGCGGAATCCTGGGAAGGTCTTAGGTGTGCCGAGGGTGAGAAAAGGTTGAAGAGCACTGCACTATATGTTGAAATAGTAATTCTATTGGAGCATAGGCAGTGTTGTGAGTAATTTAGAACCAGATCCTCTTGTTACCATTCTGGGATCGGATCTGTGATTGTGAGCAGGGATCTGCAATTTCAGAGCAGTGGTATCCCTGCTTCTATTCGGTTGTTACCCCAGCCGCTCCCCTTTTATCAATGAACTTTAGATATCCCGCCTTAAGTTTTCTGTCTGTTATGAACAGAGGGTACATGATACTAACATGCAATGCTAGCTTACACTGCTCATATGTGCAATGAAGACATTAGCTAGATAAGTAGTCCCAATTACCTTGCTTAAAACATGATTATAACCTAATAAGACAGGGAGTTCTGCCTCTGTTGTAGTCGGGGTATATAGGACTTAGCCAAGGTCAGCTCCTCAGCTTTGTATGGGACTGACTGCGTAAGTGCCCGCTGATCTTTTCAGCTCGATAACAATTGAGAGAGAGGCTCCTGGAAACCTGCTGATCATTATCAAGCAATAACCCCCACCCGAAGATAAGTGTTATTCTTTATTAAATACTATAGCTGATTAGGAATAGTCTTGTGTTGTCTCCTTTAACTCATGGTATTTAAGGAACCATCAAGTTCCACCGGAAACAACACCCATTACTTGTGTTTAGAAGTCTCGTCCATCTTCCATAGTGCCCATTTTCTGGGAAAATGTATCAACAGAGGAGTCAAGTCTTCTCCTAACAATTGTTTCACACTCTGGGCCGGATTCAGACTTAAGAAGGAGCTTCAAATTGAGAGGAAAGTTACTCCTGGGCTAAACCATGTTGATTTCAGGGGGAGCTAAGGTAATTGTATTCTTTGCATGCAGGGATATATCTTTGAATTGGTTACTGCACACAGACACTGACCAGCTTTACTATCACACTGTTATTTAGACTTGGGATAGGAAACATCACCTCTCAGCTCTAATACTGTTTGCAACAGATGAAATATGACTCCCCTGCAATCAACATGGTTTAGCCCAGGAGTGACTTTCCTCTCTTAGGGCCGTGTTCAGAGAACCATTTCCTTAAAAGTACGCAATTCTACGCACGGCCGGTGCAGGCCAAACCCCCTCACACCCAGGACACTCCCCTCTCTCGGCCGTTCTGTCGGGGACTTACGAGTCCATAGACCGCTAGTAACTTTCTGTCAGCAGTTGAGTGCGTGTGTGTCCTCCGTACATTCATGTTAGTTGCACCCACATATCTTCATTTAAATGCCTTTCTCTTCCCGTTATTATTTAAACTTTCACGTGCGTGTTCAGCTGTATGTATCCAAGTGCGATTCACAAGTCCGGCCGTGAGACACTTGTGTGTATAATCTACGTTAACTGCGTAAAAAAATAAGTTACTACATGTGCGCAGTTGAAACATACCTAAAAATACGCACGGAACTGGCCGTGAAAACGGTTCTCTGAATACAGCCCTTAATGGAAAGCTCCTTTTAGCTCTGAATCGGGTCCTCTGTGAGGATCATTATGAGCGATCAGAGGCTTTTAGCGGTAATCTTCTCTTGTTATTTGAACTCGTGCAGCTTTATAATAATGGGACTTACAATGACTGCGTCTATCTGAAGAGCTAGTAATCCTGCAGGACGTGGCTCTAATCAAGCACTTCCCAGTTGCATTTAGTGCCTCTATAGTTTCCTTTCCTTTGGTTTAAAATGTCTTGTGTCATTAAGTGGAAGAATTGACTCATTGGTCGGTCGTGTAAATTGATCATCGGGCTGTTTGTCAGTAGTTGTATGGTAACACGGTGTATTGCAATGTTTTCTTGCTCAGTGATAGAATGGTTGATTTTATTTAGCTTTGTCTTTTCTTGGAGATTCAGCTATTACTTATTCACATAGAGGCTCTTCTATTACCTTGCACTGTACAGAAGATATTGGTGTATTCCCTAAGACAGCCTCGTACTCTCGGGTCTATGTTCTACCTAGCAATCATTAGACCTTTTTTGAACTGACGAAGTAAATCCTCTCATTCACGTGGATAGCATAGGGGTAGGTGGTTCCTGCTGTAGAAGTAGTGAGTTTAAGCTTTATAGGGCAGATCCAGTGTCTAATTTATATGCAAATGCTTCAGCGTGATCTGGACATGCTGAACTGCGCTTTTCCACCTGTAACCACTCACACCTGCATGGGCCTGACAGCGAAGTGATTTCCACTCAAGCTGCTGTTCCTGCTCCTACCCTCGCTCTCTCCTCCACTCTTCCCACTTGTGTTCTCTCTCCACTGTCCGCTCGCTTTCTCCTTTGGGTGAGTGACGATCAGTTAACCCTGTCAGTAAACGTCGTGCTCACTTACTACCCCTGATCAGCACGCATGCAGTGTGCAAAATGATGGCGTGTTCACCCAAAAAGTCTGCGTTCAGCAATACATGTTAAGCTGATTAACTGTCACCAAGCTTGCTATAAATCTCTTCATTGTTGTTGCTGTATGTTTCTCATATTCATTTTTAGCAGATTAAAGCTATATATATATTTAGACTGTGTGACTTTGACATTGCTTATATGTGGATTCTCTGACATAGATTCATAATAGCTCCAGTAGATGATGTATGGTCTCCCTTCAGAGATCATAATGCTCCTGTAATGCAGGGCACAGGCTAATTTTAACCTTGGTATAATCAGATGATGTGCGTGGGACTGGGAGAATGCATGTACAGAAAGACCCCGTGACAATGCATCATTATATTACACCGTGGTACAAATCTTTCTGGTTCCTTCTATGTGGTTTTACTGAATGTTTGATCTTATTAACATTTGTAGTTATGGAATGCTGAATAGAGAGTCTAAAAAAATCAGCATTTGGATCACCCTTTCATATAATTTCCTCTTAATATAATTAAGAAAAGAAAATACTTTTATTATATGTAATATATGTACTGGTCGTTTTTATTCGTTTCTGTGGGTTGACTTGCTTCTTAGTTCATTTAATATAATGGAGTGGTCTGATGTGGTGTATTTTATACATTTTGGGCTTAAGTGCTTGAAATTAGTTACTCCTGGGCTAAACCATGTTGAAACCAGGGGTATTGTTGTTGCAAACAGTATTAGAGTTGAGAGGTGATGTTTCCTATCCCAAGTCTAAATAACAGTGTAATAGTAACGCTGGTCAGTATCTGTGTGCAGTAAGCAATTCAAAGATATATCCCTGCATGCAAAGAACACAATTACCTTGACTCCCCCTGAAATCAACATGGTTTAGCCCAGGAGTAACTCATTTCAAGCACATAGCTAAATCTGGATCCATCCCTTTGTGATCACAATATTAGTTAGACAAAAAAAATGTTAGAGGCACTTAACGCCCAACAACACCTTTATCTAAGGCCAGTGTGTGAATTTGTTAAGTGGAATTAGATCACACTTAAACATAGAAATTAGTAAAGAGACATTTGACCAATCCAGTGTGCCCATTTTTTATTTGTTTGATTCATAATGCCCTTAGATCCTATTTGATCCTTAGTTGTTGTTGTTTTTTTTTATTATCTAGAATGTCTTTATGCTAAGCATGTTTAAATTGCTCTTCTGCATTCGCCTCTAAAACCTCTGATGGAAAGCTATTCCATGTATCACATTTCCAGAAAACATGTGACATCATATGCATACAATTCATAGTGAAAGTCAGTCCAAGCATTTAGCACCAAAGTGGTGGTAAGGTCGGTGCATGGGCTTCCCACATCCAGTATGAGTTCTTACACACCTTAAGCTGGCCACGCAGTATACGATGGATGACCTGTAGCACTGAGGGTGTTGTGAAGCTACAACTCCCAGTATGCTGCAAAAGCTCAGGTATAGGCAAAGCATGATGAGGCTTGTAGTGTCACAGCAGGTTTCCTGTGTCTGTGGTGTAATCGTTCTCTGACTCCCCACATAAAGTTCTCATAGCTGGGGGGTGATTTATATAGTGGTCATAAACAACAGATGATTGTGGCAGTTTCCCTGATTCACTGCACCTTTCCAAATAGCATCAGCCCCTCAGCAGCCACGTCTTCTGTGTGAACGATTGAATTAGTATGCCAAATACAAATACAATACTGGTACAATGCAAAAATAAAATACAATGCAAAAATAGCAGAACTATATGTATGGAAAATAAAGATGCTGGATATGTGTGTAGGAGCAGATGAATAAGGAGAGAGATAGACAGTAGAGAGAAAAGGTGGGAATTAATGAAGACAAGGTAGAGGGGTGATGACAGGAGGTAGGAGGACCCTGATCATAAGAACTAACATGCTAAATGGGAGGGGTTGAGGAAGGGTAGCCCAGTCTGAGGAAGTGAGGGAATGTTTGAAGGATTGGAGGGTGTTAGATTGCCTGAAAAGTTGTGGTACGTTGTTCCACTGCGGAGGGGCAGCCCGGGAGAAGTCTTTGGGTGAGAGGCAGTTATCAGGTTGGAGTTGAGGCGGAGGTCACCAGCAGACCGGAGGGGTTACCAGACCTCCACACATATGGAATGGATCCGGTCCTATAGTCTGAAGTTTAATATCCTCTGTGTACATAACATGCTCCATTTAGATACATAACGTGATGGCATTACCCCTAAATCACACAGAAGGGTCTCTACACGGGAGACCTGGATATTACATTGCTCTCTATATATTTAATATAGAATGGTGCTTTTTGTTTACATTGCTATTTATTTTGGCTTTTCTTACATTTTTTTGCTCATAGACTTACATGATGCTGTATGAATTAGATTACCTGCAGCATGAGCCATTAATGATGATCTGTTTATTAGTATTTCACCCTATTCTCTAGGTCTTCTATCCTAAACTGACTTCAAGGGCCTCATTTACTAAGCTGCGGGAAAGGAAAAGTGGAGATGTTGCCCTTAGCAACCAATCAGATTGTAGCTCTCACTTTCCAAATACATACTAGAAATGTCCGCTAGAATCTGATTGGTTGCTATGGGCAACATCTCCACTTTTTCTTTCGCGCAGCTTAGTAAATCTGTCCCCAGGTGTTTTCCTTGGTATGCTTTCTTTAGTTTATAGGTCATGCTATCAACCTGTATTATTCAGAGACAGGTGCATGTAACCCCTAAAAATAAAGCTATAATGAGCCATATATTTTTAGCAGAGGGCTAATATTATCATTTTAAAAAATGTTGCACACAATACAGGCAACGTTTTATTACTATGTGGGTGTGAGTGTTGTTGGACTAGGACAGAGATCCTTGTTCTAAAAGTAGGGTGCAGCCCAGCACAACATCTGTTAGTGTTCACAGTTTAAGTAATGTCTTTAAATCCCAAGTAGCTCCCTCTTTCCTTAGTTATTGATTGGTCTGGTCGTGTTGTCTGCCATCTACTAAGAAATCATCCTGACATTCTGTTATTTGAAGCAGTGTTTATAGTAGAGTGTTTATATGAGTATAAATTCATTAGCACTCAGCGGATGCTCTTAATTAACTGTAATCATTATGCTAATAAGAGTAAATCAGGTGTATCCTATGTGCAGATAGTGAATCTGTGTCCCGGGCACTACCTTAAGTATTCCACATGCGTGGAGATGAATAGAGGATCGTACATAAGGGGTTCCGTTCTCTGGTATGAAAATCAGATTTCCGAAATACAAACGGCCAACAGCTCGGCTGTCTGTATTTCGAAAACCTGCCTAATTAGAAAGTTTTCATAATAAAAGGGTAAGTATGCAGAATTTATTTTTCGCGCCTCATAATCGACGTACCGAACAAGAGGTTAGTCTACAAGGGCAATCTCATGGTTAGGCTGCGCAGAAGGGTGTGTTAGGGTTAGGCTGCAGGGAAGGGAGTCTTGGGTTTAGGTGTGGGGAAGGGAGTCTTAAGCAGGGTATGCACTGGGGCTTATCAACAGGTAATCTCTCCAATCACACAATTAAAAGGCCATTTCACCAGATATCTTACCAGTATGTACTGTCCAATAGACACAGCACACACTTGCAAAAAGCAAAAGATATCTTTCCATTGTTGATCTGGCATATTAGGAGCTCCAACAGATCAAATCGAAAGATCACAGACTGTTTCAAAAGATTTGATTGGAAAGATTATCTGCTAAAAAGTCCAGTGTGTACCCGACTTTATGGTCAGGCTGCAGTGAAGGGAGTCTTTGGGTTAGGCTGCGGGGAGGGGATCCAGTGTAGAAGGGGAAGGTTAGGATCAGGTTGTGGAGAATGGAGGGTTAGATTTGGGGTATTGGAGGGAGAGGATTGGGATGGTCTAAATACTGACCAGTCGCCGCTGGGCACGTTGAAAATGACTGGTAGAAAACGGTCCTGTTGCAAAATGCCTAACGCCACCCACATTCATTTGAGCTATTGGATTGGAAGCTGATTTCTGCATGGAATGCAGCATCAGGCGTTCTTATGTGGTAATATCGGACCTGATCCAGACCTGCGCCGATGCGCTGTGCTTAGTAAAGCACAGCATATCGGCGTGCACTCGCCCCAACACTCCCCCTGTGCGAGCGTATTTTCCCTCGCTTACGCCGGTAGGCATACTAACTTATTTTCTCTATTTCTTTCTAGATTAGCTAGGGTAGTGCTAGGGGTATCTTGTTACTATAAAATAAGACAATAACAAAGATTAATTGCTTTGAAACACATATTCAAAATGCTCCTATATCTGAAATCAGAAAAAGACATGCTTTTTCAAAGCAAATAGTGAAATTAAATATAAAAATATATACAAATACCCCACAGTTATTTCATGCTAAAATAGAAAAAGTGGTTATCACTCTCATGCTCAATTAAATTTTACCTGTATTACCCAAATTTCTAAAGTAAAAATAAACAAGAGATAAATTAGACTAGAGGAGCCGGATCCAGACCTACGCCGATGCGCTGTGCTTCGTAAAGCACAGCGTATCGGTGTGCACTCCCCCCTGTGCGAGCGTATTTCCCCTCGCTTACACAGGCTGAAGGCTATCCTAACTTCAGCCGGCCTAAGCAAGGGAAAATACGCTCGCACAGGAGCATTTGGCCACCTACCCCTCCCTCCCTCATTAAACTATCTCCCCCCGCCCACCTACACTAACCTGAATGTAGTAACCCCCTCCAGCGTTACTATGGCGCTGCTACGGATGCCCAATCCACGATCGGGCGTTGCCGTAGCTACGCTGGCCAACATCTGCCCGGAGCATGCACAGATCGGCTTTTAAGCCGATCTTACGCTGCTGGGTCTGGATCAGGCCCATTGGGCTGGATTCAGACTTTAGTAAGTGCTTGAACTTAGTTACTCCTGGGCAAAATTTCAGGGGGAGTCAAGTTAATTGTATTCTTTGCATGCAGGGATATATCTTTGAATTGCTTACTGCACACAGATACTGACCAGCTTTTCTATCACACTGATGTTTAGACTTGGGTAGGAAACATCACCTCTCAACTCTAATACTGTTTGCAACAGATGAAATATATGTCTCCTTTGCAATCACCATGGTTTAGCCCAGGAGGAACTCATTCCAAGCACTTACTAAAGTCTGGATCATTGTTACCAATCTTCAGCTGATTTCTGTACTTATGGAAATCAGGATTTCTTAGAGGAGGATCTGGCCCATTATCTGGATCCATTCCTCTCACTGTTTTACTGACTTTATTGTTATGTTAACAGATTTTTGATCACATAATGACACCCTATTTACATAAAGGTCTGCTTAGTCAGACATGCATACATGGACTACAATGTACAGCATTATGTATACCATTTAATTGATCGAGCGTCCTTTGATGTGTCCCCAGGTTCACATGAAGGATGTGTCCTCGGCCTTGTGGGTGACTGGGCTGGATTCCAGCTATCTACGAGAACAGATGCTGAATGAGCCGCTGGTACGAGAGATGATCAGAGAGTGCAACAACATTCCTCTTAGTCAGCCGCAACAAGGGGAGGCCGTCCTGGCCTCCTTTAAACCCAGGGGCTACTCGGAATGCATCGTGACTGCCGGCGGAGAGGAACGAGCGTATGTTATTCAAAGTATTGATTTTATTGTATTGTATTGTCTCATGGGTGCCGCGAATTTGTGGTATAGAAAGTAAACATTTTGAGGGCCTATTAAAATAATGCTTGGACTGTATTCCAGAACATATAAAGATGAGATAACATATACCTACATACATACAGGGCAGCACGGTGGCTCAGTAAGTAGCATTGTGTCTCACAGCACTGAGGTCATGAGTTCATGACAACAATAGTTAGAGTTAGGTTGCAGAGAGCGGAGGGTTAAGGTTAGGATTAGAGGAGAGTTAGGTTGCACATCGAGGATGGTTAGGGATAAGTTGCTGGAAGGGGAAAATTAGGGTAAAGAAAATATACCTTTTGACGTTCCACTGTTGGAAAATCGTGCCCTCGTGTGTCCCATCTTCTCTGAGAGAAGACTAAGGAAAACTGATGGCAGTCGGCTACACATTGCGGCAAAGTATTCAAAAGTCAAATTTTCTAAGCGGAGAATTACACGATTTTGCCATATAAATATTTTTTTTTGCCATATTTAAAACACATATAAATAATGAAGGACCGGATCCAGTCCTATGCAAAATTGCTGTTTGCCGGTAACAAGGATTGGTTGTTATAAGCCTGGACCCCTTACCATTGTTATCATACAATAGACTCTATTTATTGGCTCTACTGCCATCTATTGCTAAAACTAGAACTACTTTGTCCTAATTATGCCATATGAAGGATGTGGAGCTTTTGTGTTCAATAGGAAATGCTTATTGTGTAACATTAGAACAAATGTGATCACATAGGTTTGGATCCAGAGCTTGAAAATAAAAGGAAATCAGGTAGGAAGTTACTCCTGAGCCATATGGCACGGTGGCTCTATTTGTGTCTCACAGCGCTGAGGTCATGAGTTCCATTCCCGGACCAGGCCTTATCTGTGTGGCGTTTGTATGTTTTCCCCGTGTCTGTGTTGGTTTCCTCCAGGTGCTCCGGTTTACTGCTACACTCCAAAAACATGCTGGTAGGTTAATTGGCTGATGAAGAAATGATATCTTGTCTGTGTCTGTGTGTGTTTGTGTATGTCTGTGTTAGGGAATTTAGAATGTAGCTCCAATGCGGCAGGGATGCTGTGGATGTGAAATATTCTTTGTAAAGTGCTATGTATATAGCTGATTGCGCACACCTCTGTCCTATGTCGGGCCAACAGGTTGATAGACAATTGTATAAGTGTGTAACCAGTATTAGAGGAGTGAAAAAATCAAATCATAACAGGATTAATTTAAAATATTTTACCTCAGACTGAAAGGAAATTGAAAGACTGCAGGGTTAGATATGGATGAAGAACATTTTTCATTGAAAAGTTCTCTGAGCTGCTGGATCCTAACCATTATACATGTACCAATGAGCCCTCCGACACATGTCCTTACTAAATTTATTAACAGGTTTTTATATAGAGCCATCAGGTTATGTATTACTTTACAGAGAATATTTCACATTTAGGCCCGTATTTAGAGTACTGAACGTATAACATATACGTCCGGTGTTTAGCGATTTTTACTACTGCGCATGCGTAGTCGTTTTTTTACTTAATCTTCGTATCTTTTTCTTATGTAGATTGCGTAAATTCCCTATTGGAGCTACATTCTAAGTTCCCTAACACACACACACTCACTAGAGTTAATTTAACCAGCAGCTAATTAACCTACCAGCATTTTTTTGGCATGTGGGAGAAAATCGGAGCACTCAGAGGAAACCCAAGCAGACACGGGGAGAACATTCAAACGCCACACAGATAAATCGAGGCGAGGATTTAAACTCCTAACCTCAGTGCTGTGAGACACAAGTGCTAATCACTGAGCCACTGTGCTGCTATAAATTGTCTGCATACATGTCGCTACTGGAAAAACTGTTGATATGACCTTTTAATATAGTTTATGCTTTGATCTTGTAGGATTAAAATAACAGCAACTTTGTTTCCAGGTCTCGGAAGCCGCTGGCCAATGTCCGATGCATGTGTCCTCTTTATGATCGAAACAGACAGTTATGGATTGAACTGGCGCCGCTAAGCATGCCGAGAATTAACCACGGAGTTCTGTCTGCAGGTAGGATAGCAAATAAATACATTTACATTTCTTCACTGTTGGGGAGAAAAGAGAGCTGAAAAGAAAAGTTAGTTGGTCTATTAGGTTTCATTAATCCATCACTGTCTTAATGCTTGTCCTGTAGACCTCTAATCACCATGTAGGGTCTTTTTCTACTTTCAGAGGGGTTCTTGTTTGTCCTCGGGGGTCAGAATGAAAATAGTGAGACGTTGTGTACTGGTGAACAGTACGACCCTGACGCCAACTCCTGGAGCCCGTTACCACCTATGCTAGAGGTAAACTCGAATTAAAGATCAGCAATACATTTATTTATTTATTAATAGGTTTTTATATATATCAGATTACGTTGCGCTTTACAGAGAAAATGTCACATTTGCCCTATTGGAACTACGTACCAAGGTCACTAACACTTACAAACATGCGCGCACACAGATATTAGGGTTAATTTGGCAAGTGGGAGTAAACCGGAGCACCCAGAGGAAACCCACGCAGACACAGGGAGAATATACAAACTCCACACAGATAAGGCCTAGTCCGGGAATCGAACCACCGTGCTGCCTCAACATCAAAAGGAATGATCTACATCATCAATACATCATTCATAGGAAATTTACCAGTCACCAGAAAAACTTGTGGTGTTCTTTGCTGGTACTGGAGCCGGTGGAGTTTTACCCGTTGTGCTGATCAGTGGATACTGAAGGAGTGTTTTATAAGCGCTACGTTATCCGCTGGTAATATAGCTACACCGGGGACATTGGAGGATTTCAGCTGACTAAGCACCAAAGCCCCTCAACATCCTTGTCACATAGGCCATGCCACCAAGTGTACATAGGGGTTTGTGGGGGGTGGGAGCTTGTTTCATTTTTTTTCCCCCCTAATTAAATTTTGCGATTGTTCACAACTTTTAAAAAGTATTAAACTGATTTGACTGATTTTACACGGCCTGGTAAAAGAAAGTGATCTATTTGTGTTCCCGACAGGCAAGACACAGTTTTGGTATAGTGGAAATTGATGGGGTCATTTATATACTGGGCGGAGAGGACGGTGATCATGAGCTCATTTCAATGGAATCCTACGACACATGTACGAAAACCTGGAGCAAGCAACAGGACATGACTATGGTTCGAAAGGTAAGTATTGTGGATGGAGTTTCTTACTCACTTGGGGGTAGATCCAGAACTAAGTACGTTGGCGTATTTACGCTAGCCGGTGATGTAAAAACGCTATTTTGTATGTACTGCGCATGCGCGTGCCAGATGTTATCCCATGTGACTCTGAACGTACGTACCAGCCACGTATCAAAAGCGTAACTACGAACGAAGGGGGAGTGACAGTTATTCGACACCTGTAATTACGCTTTGGAGGCGGGGTGAGGGATTTTAATGGTACAGTATGGGCGTGCTTAGTCACCTACGTATGTGTAGCCTTTACGTACGTCAGTAGTCACGCTTTGAAAGGTTAAGGTAGGGTTTGGCAAGCGTAAAATGGACAAAGTATGTATGAGCGAGGGGAGTACATAGAAAATACGCTACGTGATGAAAAGGTCTGGATCTGGCCCTTGTACCTTTTAATATTGAAGTAACAAAAATTTCTGGACAACATTTCATAACTATAATGTGGAGATATTGGTGCCAGCAGCCTAAAGCTTGGTGTAACGCAGAAAGCGGCAGGCTGATTGAGGCAGTTCTAAAACATGCTTATATCTGTTGTAATGTTCTATCCGCCATAGCTCCATGTAATGTATATTGTGTTTGTAGCCGGCATAATCTTGTTGATTTTCCTGGGCTTTGTGGATTCATTGCAGATCGGTTGCTACGCGACAATGAAGAAGAAGATCTATGCCATGGGAGGAGGCTCGTATGGAAAACTCTTTGAGTCTGTTGAATCTTATGACCCCAAAACCCAGCAGTGGACAGCAATATGCCCCTTAAAAGAGAGGAGGTGAGGCTTTTGCCAACCCATGGCGCTTATCCAAGAAAGGCCTTGTGCTAAGTTGCCTGTCTCTTCCACACCTCTACTTCCCAGGTTTGGCGCGGTGGCCTGCGGCGTTGGTATGGAGCTGTATGTCTTTGGTGGAGTCCGAAGTCGGGAAAATGAGCAGAACAGCGAAATGGTCGCTTGTAAATCTGAGTTCTACCATGATGACTTTAAGAGGTACAGAGACTGGTATTGTAGTATTTTTTACATAGAATACATAGAGAACATACAGCTTTCAAATATTCAATATTAAGGATTTAGGATTTCTAAAATTATTTGAATAATTTACAAATATTTCTTGATTGAAAAATAATGTAGGCCTCATAGGGGTGATTCAGAGATGCGACTGCGAAAAGATCGCAAATATACGCAACTAAGTTCAGATCTTAGCAGGTTACAGCCCACTGTTTAAATAGTCACTCCTCTTGCAAACAGCGGCGGATCTTAAAGTTAGACCACCATTGACTAAACCTAACTCTGCGCTGTCATTTGAGATCTTAAGGGAAGTAGTTGCGGTTATTTGAGATTCTAAGTGTCTGCCCACGCCCACTTTCCCTCATCTCCCTGCCTCCCCCCGCCCATTTCCATGCAAATCCTTCAGATCTTAAACTTTCGCAGCACTTAAGATCTTAAGTGCTTGTGATCGAATTCACAGGTCCGCGCCTAGCGAATTTAAGATCCTAACCTCTACGTAGACTAAATATATGCACCTAAGTAGCGATAAAATCGCATCTCTGAATCAGGCCCCATGTTAGTAACACACTGAAAGGTCTGGTAAAGGTATAGTTTCCATCTGAACGGTTGGAGCGGCAGCTTATGGACGTGCTTAGAATTTTTTAATTATTCAAATTAAAACTACTCTTCATGTGTTGGCTAATATGTTGACCTTTTATGGTCCTTTATGAATACGCACACACGCACACGCACACACACACACACACACACACACACACGTGTTCCAGTATGTCTGAATATATATGCTGTGGATTGAAAGATGAGGGTAACTTAAAAATAAAAACAAAAAAATGTAAAATGAAAACAAGATAAAACCTCTAAACATAAATGTTGGGATGCAGTTGCTGTTTAGAATTACTTATTTCCGACAGCTAGAAATAGGTCATACAACTAAAAATTCTTATTGGGAATGGCTATGATCATGTATGGCCCTATTAAAATTGCCCGTTCACAATAGAGACTAGGTAAGGGCTAGCGAGTGAGACAGAGGGCTAAGGTTAGGCAGCTAGAAGGGGGAGGTTAGGGTTAGGCTGTTGGGCAGGGAGAGTTATCTTACCAACTTACCTGTCGCTTTTGAGTCTTCAAAAATAATCCAGACGCTGTGAGAAGAGACCAAAACACCAGAACCTCACCCAACAGCATGTATATATACACTGGATAAAAAGAAGGACTTACCACAGCTCCACTCAGCATCACACGCGCCTCAACCCGGAAGACGCCGAACCCCCCGCTGTCTAGCGTTGCCCCAGCAACGGGGGTATGAGCGACGGCTCCCTGGCACTGGCCGCAGAGCCGGGGGGTGTGGCAAGCACACTTCTGTTTAAAAACATATATTCTGTGCAGCAAAAAATCACGTAACAATGCTTATATTAGAAACACAGCAATACATGATAATACAAGGACAGGCATATACATGTACAGGCGAATCATCATCATAGATTACACAGGCAATAGAGATCCAGCGGCTACCTGTCCGATGGATATCCCAGACAGAATGAGTGTTGCCTCTCCGAATAGTCAGAAGGCACCAGTGAACGTGTAACCTCGCATTATGTCACACTATGTGTTACCCGGTGCACATCAAATGCAAAAAGTCATCTAACAAATCCTTGCATGCATATCATATCTAAGTGTACATCTTGAAATGTGACAGTCACGCACGTGAGAATCAAAAACTGCCAAGGCACAGTGACCGCGGGTACTCAATCCAAACCTACCCCAACACAATACTCCTCGGCCGTGTGGGGAGATAAAGGTGTAACATACACTATCAATCACTTAATGGCAGAGAAGCAACAGTTCAGCGAATATACAACTATGTGACATATGTTTCCGGCCACACAGCAATCTTAAACATGTCCTGGGTAACCATGGAAACCAAGTAAACAAAAAAGTAAAAATAAAAACATACAATGGATGAAAAAAATCAAACATCTGAACACAATACACTGATCCCCGAAGCTGTATAGCCAGAATGTACCTAGATCAAGACAAACTTCGTAAACAAGTAGAACAGAAAACCATATCTCTCATCAGGGCAAGCTACCGACCAGCATATAACACCATCCTGACAATATGTTTGTAACATGGTGCTTAAAACAGTAAGCAATACCCGAGAACAACTATGTGGAGTTGAAACCACCAAACATATTCATATCATAATAAAACACACGACATTTCAAAGGAAACATGTTAAAGGCAGCTGTTCATTAAGTCCCTGGGGCGCAGCCGATTTAAGATTAAAAATCCACGTGAATTCACGTCTCTGCAAAATAAGATCCCGGTCCCCCCCCTCTAGTCAGGGGAGGGATATGGTCAATGGCCTTGAACTTAAAGTCATCCATAGTGTGACCAGATGCTACCCAGTGTTTTGTTTTGCCTTTCATTTGTTCCCACTAACAGTTTTAACCCTTTACAGTGGAAAATAGATCACCACCGTTTTGGACGATCTTTGAAACTAAAGGAATTTTTTTGATGCACATCCCCAGATACCTCCGCCTCCTGTCAACAAATTTGCTAAGTTGAAACCTGTTTCAACTTTTGAGCCAAACTCTATTAACCCTTCGATAAAGAACTTTTTGAGAATGACAGATGAGAGCCTTTGTAAAGCATTCCAGCAGATGCCATCCATACCACGGAACCTTAATCAGGAACAATGGAAGGCACTTCAGAGTCTTAAGTCTGATAATGATCTGGTCATCAGACCTGCCGGTAAGGGTGGAGCTATTGTTCTCCAATGTAGGTCCCAATATTGTGCAGAAATCTACCGGCAGTTGAGCGACACGGAAGTTTACGTGGCTCTTAGTCACGGTCCTATGAATGATATTAAGATTCAGGTGGACGCATTACTCATGGATGCCGTTGCACAAGAAGTACTACCCCCTAAAGTGGCGGAATCACTTATGGTATGGTAAATTTATTTTGCAATATGAAGTCTCCGTGAGTGCCTTGAATTTCGTAGGACACACACACACACGTTCCAGTATGTCTGAATATATATGCTGTGTATTGAAAGATGAGAGGGTAATTTAAAAATAAAAACAAGATAAAACCTCTAATCATGAATGTTGGGATGCAGTTGCTGTTTAGAATGACTTATTTCCGACAGCTAGAAATAGGTCATACAACTAAAAATTCTTATTGGGAATGGCTATGATCATATATGGCCCTATTAAAATTGCCCTCCACAATAGAGACTAGGTGAGGGCTAGCGAGTGAGACGGAGGGCTAAGGTTAGGCAGCTAGAAGGGGAGGTTAGGGTTAGGCTGTTGGGCAGGGAGGGTTATCTTACTAACTTACCTGTCGCTTTTGAGTCTTCAAAAATAATCCAGATCCATATTCTTGCTTCAGCCATTTCACAACGTTACCGTCACCGCTTTACTGCAGGGATGTGGTTTATCACAAAACAGCCGTTGTAATTGGCCAACCACATCCACAACCACATCCATAAATGTTTCTTATGTACTTGGTGATCACGAGCTGGATGCACCGATCTACATGTCCATACTGCTGCTGGAGCCAGAAATGTCATGGTAGCACCTAGCTATACAGTCCATCTGTGCAAGGGGAGAGGTGAAATTTGTGAGTTCATGGATCCCTGGGTTTTGTGACTTGCATTTTTGGTCCCTCTATACCTGTTGCTCTGCGATCCACCCCATAGCTTTTTCTATATCTGACTAATATTCTGCATGTTTTATTTCCAGGTGGATCTACCTTAATGATCAGAATTTGTGCATCCCGACCAGTTCTTCCTTTGTGTATGGAGCGGTTCCCATTGGGGCGAGTATTTATGTGATTGGAGATCTGGACACAGGTAACAATTACTAGGCAACAAAGATTGTGTTGTAACTGGATTGTTTCATTTTGATTTGATTCCAGTAGATTGCAAGTGGTGTCTTCCAGAAGATGTTTTATTTGCTTGCGTGAATACCAATACATGTACCAGAGACATTAGTAAACAGACTCCTCATTAGTCACCATATGAATGCACCATAAGTGTGTGACTATATGAATTGGACCTCTGGAATGTGTTTCGGTACAGCCAAGCAGGCAGGACATAGATACGTTCATACATAAATGGGGCGGTTGTACTAATGTGAGTCCCAAAGAAAGCAGAAACCTAGACATAAGATCTGTAATAAGTAATAGTGGGTTAATAGTTTAAAGTAAAAATATTATGTCATAAAGCAGCAATTCTCAAAGTGTGCACCATAAATCTGGGTCTGGTTCATGCATGGGAGCTGCAAGGAAAGAGGCTATGCTTACATGTCAACCTAATACAGACTCTCTCTCCCTGCATCTCTCCTGCACTGACCAGCTCTGTATTCATGTAGGAGCTGCAGGGAGATTGGCTGTGCTATGCTGACCGGCTCCGTACTAATGTAGGAGCTGCAGGGAGAGAGAGATTGCTATTGTGTTAAGTAAAGCAAAAGTATACAAAGAACTGACCCATATGTTATCATAAAGAGCTCAATTAACCTTGTTAGATGGCTAAAGCAGTTTACTAAGGTGTTTTTTACAAAGTAATGAAACAGTAAATTTTGAAGGTTTAGTCCAAGGCTCGACAGTAGACTCAAAAAAATAAAAATAGTTACCGGAGCAAGTAAAGCGCTTACAGCATACACCAGTATCAGGTAACCTTAAGCAAGAGTATCTCGCGAGACTTGCTAGTATAGTATTAAACAGTAGCAAGAAAAATGGCTGCGCTTCTATCCAACAAATTAAATATGTGCAAGTGTATATATAAATATAGGGGTGCAGCCAAGGAC
>WWET01000827.1:102354-120575 GCA_011038615.1 Limnodynastes dumerilii
TAACACACTATACCATTCTATCTGTAACATACACACAGGATAGAGAATGTCCAGCAACACTGCCATTACCAGTAACACACTATACCATTCTATCTGTAACATACACACAGGATAGAGAATGTCCAGCAACACTGCCATTACCCAACTATACCATTCTATCTGTAACATACACATAGGATAGAGAATGTCCAGCAACACTGCCATTACCAGTAACAGACTATACCATTCTATCTGTAACATACACACAGGATAGAGAATGTCCAGCAACACTGCCATTACCCACTAACACACTATACCATTCTATCTGTAACATAAAACGCAAAAACGTCCGTTACACATATCTGCAATTATATGATAAGCCACCAGCCATTGTCAAGGCCTTTCTGCTTATGGTGGTATTAACTCTAGCAATGAGAGTCTCAATGTTGGGTCATACATATATATATAACATTTTTTTTTTTGTTTTTTTAAACTGAGAGCTCATTTACCTCAGCACACCCCTTAAAGCCTCCAAAATAGCTGCTGTGGAACAACACCCCCTCTTAGCTGCTGCTCCCAGACAAGCTCCCAAACCGTATACACACAAAATGGAAGATGTTCAGATCAATTTATAGGCTAATTCAAACAGGTGCATGAGCCAATCTGTGACCCTAAGGGAGACAGGAGATGATTAGATGAGGGTCAGAGTGAGTGAGAGGGTGTGTGTATGTGTATGTATATAAAATATGCTTTGTGATGCTTGTGTAATGCATGCTTCTGCAATTGCCATTCAATTTGTATATCTTTATTCGTGGTCAGTCTCTCTGGACAATAGTTTCCAGACCTTAGCAGTGTGACAGAGTAGGCCGGTATTATAGGCCAGCAGAACTCCACAGACATATTCTCAAACATTATAACAGACATGCGGCTTTTGTACTGAAATGGAAAACATTAAATTGATTTCCATAAAAGCTTTTGTGAGCTAAAGCTGCCCGTGCAATTTTATTTTCCCAAGGACACCATCTCCTTTATTGTATCCAAGAGAGCCTGTCAAACCCATGTAGCTCATTAGATGAGGTTTTTTCCCTATAAGTTTGATTGGATCTTTAGAAGAAGCACAGTAGCAGCAATGGATGTTACCATATTGCAGACTTCATTGATTACTCAGAGTACAGAGTTACATTCTCCTATTTGAAGTTACTTTTATACAAGAAGAGGAGAGATTGGTTGAATGGCACAATTAGTAGGAAAACATTACAGAGAGATTGTTTATTTACTAATTTATGGCTATACATCACATAGGAATTAAACTGGGGAATACAATAGGCTCTATGGACTGTATTCACAATTAAGAGTGAGTTGGGGCGGACAGCACAATTGCTTTAAGGTAGGCTTATGGAAGCGTAAGGGGTGTCTCCTAGGTAAGTTGGCTCTCAATTTATAAACATATATATGGGACCCAACATTGGGACTCTCATTGTTAGTTAGGACCACCATATACAGAAAGGCCTTGACGGTGGCTGGTGGCTTATCCCATATTTGATCAAATATGTGTAACAAACATTTCTGTTTGATTTATTTTACAGATAGTACAGTAGAGTTTGTTACTGGTTTATGGCAGTGTGCTGGGGCTATTCTTTCCTTTTGTTTCTGTGGCAAGCAGATTAACCCCCTGCCTTTCACGCACCTGTTTAACATACACCTATAAATTGATTGAGCAACTTCCATTCTGTTTTTAAGCTACCATAAAGCCTGCACGAGAGAGGGGAGTGACAGGGGCTTGCACTCCTCTCTCTCTGTTGGAGGGGGGGCCCCTCCGCACCTACAGAAAGTGTGTGGGGGTCTGGATCGGGTCCATAGTGTGTAACTAGCTTTATTCACGGACTCCAGTATTGTGAACATTTGTGGCATCAGATGAATTAAGCTTTGATGTAGCATATCATGACTGTACTCGTCTTTAGGATAGTGACAGAGACGGATTCCTGTTTTTCAGCATTGGTCTTATCAGAAGCTTTGTAGGCAGCTGGTTAAAGTGGACCTGATACCTTCATATTGTAGATGTAGTATAATTGATGTGGAATGGACCAGTGTTCCGCTTTTGACCTGCTAAATGCCAGTGAAGTCACTGTTGTTGACTGCTTTTATGTGAGTGCATAGAATAATATTATTCATGAGTATTGGCTGAGCCCAAATAATAGATGCTCCCACCCTTTATTAGTCAGTGGCATGGACTGGGGTGCCAGCAAGAAAAGGCCACTATATATACTACAAGTGGTTGTATATGCCCTCCAGTACCCATTTGTGTCCTCACTGTGTTACACCTTGATTGGTCTCCTCTTCATCTATTGACATCAGTGCAGTTTCCATTTCTCTACTAAAGCGTGTTTTTATTCTAACCGTGCTGTTCTCTTTGTCAGGTACAAGTTACGACTACGTGAGAGAGTTTAAGAGGAGCACCGGGGCCTGGCATCACACCAAGCCTCTATTCCCCTCCGATCTCCGCCGCACGGGCTGTGCTGCTTTGCGCATTGCAAATTGCCGCCTTTTCCGACTGCAACTGCAGCAAGGACTCTTCCGCATCCGAGTCTCCCCGTCATGAGGGGCTGAGGGAGACTACAGGAATCGCTTCAGTCTGGGGGTGGGGATTGCAAAATGATAAATGTAAGCAAAAAAAACAACAAAATGGAGTCTCTACTACGCTGCCGCCTGCATATTATTGGTATGTACAATTGGAGTGTTGTGTGCTCCAATCAGAGAGAGACCTATCATAAAGAGGCTCTGTAGAGGGACTATAAAACGCCGGGGTGTTGGGGTCATATGTCTGTATATATCACATTGCTTTATGCTACCTGGGATTTGGGAATTAGTGTTAAAGCATGAGGCAATGTGCTTAAATAACAAGCTTTAATATGCAAATACTAAGAAATAAGTATTTTGTCAGTAACAAAAGACAATCTAGTGTTCAATATTTGTTACTGACGTTTATCTGCCTTAAATGACATGGTTATATGTTGTCTTATTATACGTTACCTATGCTGGTTAGATCAGGAATTAGGGACAAGATGGCTGCTTTTTTTATTTTATTATGTTTTAATTGCATCTTTTTACCTCTGATAAATTGTATTCCTTATGTAGTCCTGGGTATGTTCTTGTTTTATGCATTTTTTTAATTCTGAACCAGAATTTAAGCACTAATTACGTTCCTTTTAAAACATATGACATTGTTTACATGGTTTAAAGTCTTTTTGGAGGGTTGATCTAGATAAAAGAATATTCAGTTTTGCATGTGTATTTGCTTTATTTTATGTTTGTTTTGCTGAATGATAAACGTTCTTGCACAATTGCTGTTAATGTTGAGGGATGGTCAGGTCAGCAACTGACATGTCAGATTGTACATGTATTTTATTCTTTTATCCCAGTACGCAGCCAATAAAACGGGCATATGGAAATAAGCGAGATTCGTAGTCACACGCAACATTCCATTGTGAAAACACAACCAGGGTGCACTGACCACAACTGCTTGCACTTCTGATTCATAATTTCAACAGTTTCGACTTTCACCTTGCCACGGTGTAACTACTAATGAGGGCAATCACTGAAGAGATTAAGCTAAACTAGCAAATTGAAAAGATGCATTTCGATGTGAATAATGCCCTTAATGGGTTTTAATCGCAAATTGGACTAAAGAACAACTGTCACGTGGGTCCTGTGCATCGCAATGATCAGAAAGCCTTCCTTAACTATTGAGCAAGTGGGGCTGGATCCAGACTTAAGTAAGTGCTTGAAATTAGTCACTCCTGGGCTAAACCATGTTGATTGCAGGGGAGTCATATTTCATCTGTTGCAAACAGTATTAGAGATGAGAGGTGATGTTTCCTATCCCAAGTCTAAATAACAGTGTGACAGTAAAGCTGGTCAGTATCTGTTTTCAGTAAGCAATTCAAAGATGTATCCTGCATACAAAGATTACAATTAACTTGACTCCCCCTGAAAACCACATGGTTTTGCCCAGGAGTAACTTTAAGTTCTTATTTTAAGCAGATTCTGAAGTGTGAATCAGGGCCTAAGAGAGGAAAGTTACTTCTGGGCTAAACCATGTTGATTGCAGGGGAGTCATATTTCATCTGTTGCAAGCAGTATTAGAGTTGAGAGGTGATGTTTCCTATCCCAAGTCTAAATAACAGTGTGATAGTAAAGCTGGTCAGTATCTGTGTGCAGTAAGCAATTCAAAGATATATCCCTGCATGCAAAGAATACAATTAACTTGACTCCCCCTGCAATCAACATGGTTTAGCCCAGGAGTAACTAATTTCAAGCACTTACTAAAGTCTGAATCCAGCCTGTAATCTATATTTTCTAGTATATTTTAATAATGTGCAAATAATCTATTCAATCCACTGTTATAGGTTTTGGGCTTTTTTGGGGGTGGGATGGGGGACTGTATTTACTGTAATTGATATCCTTGTCAGAGGTTGGAAATTTTGGTCTTTTTATTAGAATAAACAGCCATGGTGGTTGGTTTTATAAATGATTTGTTGGCGTCCATAACAGGATAGTTTATTGTTGCATGTTTTTAGTGTTGTATTTGTGCTAGTCTAAGCGTAGGCAGCCTGCAGAACTCTGTGCTGTGTAATTAAAAGCTCAATGAGTGTTTCAACAGAAAAGTAATAGCAAATACCTGGAAAAGCATGATGGGACTTGTAGTTTCACAATACTTAATGTTAAAGTTTTCACCACTGGTTAATAATAAGCTTGTGCACAATTCCAATGCAGGTTTGGAAAGTGGAGGTTCCTAATGGCCTAAGCAGCAGGTGTTGTGAGACTCCAAGTCCCATGATGCTTTGCCAGGTATTAATCATGTCTGTGGATGTTGGGAGTTGTGGTTGCTTATGCCTGGCTTAAGGCATTAGTGGTTTAAATCGGTATTCAGGGACCCCTAAAAGAAGATGTCTTGCAGATCTCCACATGTGTTGTTAAATTACATTTTTAAATGATCCGGTGGTGGTTGTATTTCTTAAGGGACCCTGATGACTGAGTTGGGCAACATTGTTTTAAGGTTTTGTGTTTATAATATCATTTATCCCAAAATAATGTACCTGGAACAGAGAGAATTCCTGGGGATAGATTTACTGCAGAAAAGAAAAAGTGGAGATGTTGCCTATAGCATGTGATAGGAAGTGAGAGCTAGAATCTGATTGGTCGCTATAGGATACTTTTCCTTTTCTGCAGTTTAGTAAATCTAGCCCACATTGTTTTTTGTGGCAATGGAAACAAGTTGGGCATTATCCCAATGGATGATGATAATGGATATGTAAACTAATACTTTTTTTTTTCTGTGATTATACAAAGATCTAAAGTCTGTTAGGATTCATAATAGTTGCTGGCTGGTTGCTTTCATCCAGTCAATGTATTATTTGGGTTACCTTGTCCAGTTGCAAAATGTTGTATGTGTTCTGTTGGTCTTGAAAATGAACTTTTAGTAGTATAGCTGGTCACATATTATGTGATAATCAGGCTGTGTAGAGTTTTAGGATCAGCCAGTTCTGAATGTTATAGATTGAAAAAAGTTATGAAAATATGCACATCGGAGGGAACATGGGTCTGAGAAAATAGGTTAGGAGTTGATGTGCTAATAGCAGGACCATAGAGAAGTATGGAGTTCGGGAAGAAAGGAATTAAGGAGAGGTAATGAGGATGTAATGAGCTTGGTCAGTGGTACTTTACCTGATTCCATACTGATAAACTGGCACACACCAAACAAGGTTGTGAATTGCTGCTCTAGTGCAATCTTTTCTCAGACTATCTAGTTGGACGCCTTAATTTAAGCTTCATGTTACAAAAGTGTGTCTTCCTAAAGAAATCTCTAGTTCACAAACATTCTGTAAGCTCTTACCAGGGTGTCTGTGCACGTCTTGTTAAGGATACATTCAATGTGATGACCAATTTTGACATATAACATCTTTCCACTTTTGGAATGAAGCACTTTATGGGTCTTAAGACAACTTATTCTTGTACAGAATAATAGGAAAGTGCATTTGTCACAATACCTGCGTTCTGAGACGCATTTAAATCTTTGCTGAGTAAATCAATACAGGTGTAATCTTATGACTCGTAAACATATTCACAACTTGCCAAAAGCTAGGTGAAGGCATCTAGGTACCAAACAGCAGCCATAATTATGCTCTGAGATTACTTGGAAATAGTCAGTTACAAAACTCATAAAAACGTATTCAGAAGTTATTAAAATCAGATATAAAGATGAAATATGGCTCATGTAGCAGCACTTGTGTCTGACAGCGCTTAGGTCAGTGTTGGCTAACCTGTGACACTCCAAATGTTGTGAAACCATGAGTCCCAGCATGCCTTAACTGCAAAAGCATAGCAGATTCCTGACAAAGCATCATAGGAATTGTAGTTTCACAACACTTGGAGTGTCACAGGTTAGCCATCACTGGCTTAGGTCATGAGTTTGATTCCCGGACTTGGCCTTATCTCTGTGGGGTTTGTATATTCTCCCTGTGTCTGTGTAGGTTTCCTCTGGGTGCTCTGGTTTCCTCCCACACTCCCAAAAAACATGCTGGTAGATTAATTGGCTACTGCATAAATTAACCCTAATGTCTGTGTCTGTGTATATGTGTTAGGGACCTTAGTATGTAGCTTTAATGGGGCAGGGACTGAAGTGACTGTAAAATATTCTCTGTAAAGCACTACGTCATCTGATATATAAAAACCTGTTAATAAATATACAACAATAACGTTCAGCACCAGCCCAATTATAGAAGTGCAGATAGTATATTTGTAAATCACATCACAATCATCTTCACATCGGGAATTGACAGGGCAGCGGCAATTAGAGTGTGTGTGGTAATAGGACGTGTTATAAGTTGTCTTTTTCTGATATTTTCCATAATTGAACAGTGTTTTGTTTTTTGTTTTTTTGTTTTTTTAAGCGCTGCATTCTCCTGTATTTAATGTTATAATTACTTTATTAACGTGATTTACAAATCAAATATACTATCTGCTCTTCTATAATTCGGCTGGTGTTAAATATTATTGATGTATATTTCATCTCTATATCTGATTTTAATAACTTGAATGAAACTTAGTCTTTATTACTTGGGATTTTTTGATTTTAGTATTTCCAATAAAGTACGTCACCATAATTATGGCTGCTTCTTGTTACCTAGGTGCTTTCATCTAGGCTTTGGTAATGTTTGCATATGAAATGCAATGATCATAACACACTTCTAGGAAAGGCTGAAATAGGTACAACATTCTAACTTGAAGGACCATGACTAAACTTTTTATGGTTATAGAAATGCTTTCTCCCATCTGACTCCTGGTACTATCACAAAAACTTCTCAACTTTCTTGTTGACGTCATCCCCTGTTTTTTCCGGATGCCAACTGAACAAATATTTGGTAACGACTTGGAGGCTTGTCTGGGCATGCAATAATGGACCTGATCCAGACTGAAACGCAAAAAACATTTTCCAATGGGAGCTAAAGGAAGCAAAGTGAGGGCCAACTGCTCAAAAAAGTGCAAAACTGAATCTGGCCAAACAAAGTTACAGTGTGAGAAGTGCAAATTAATTCAGTTTATTTCTTTGCATGCAAATAAATTATGGTTTGAGTTTGCTTATTGCACAGAAATTATTTTAAAGTGTAATTTAGTGTTGAACTACAAAAAAATCACTTCTCAACTCCCTTTGTTTACACATTTTAAATGTGTTCCCCCTTCAATACAACATGGTTTTGTCCAGGTGCAGATTCTTATCTTTAAAAAAATAATAATAATAATTTTGTATGATCACTCCCAACTAATAATCCTCTCCAATGGGTGTATTAAGTGGTAAGAGTCCCGACTCCGATGGGCTGCCTTTAGAAATAGATATTTTTTAAATGAAAGATGCAAGTTTTTTTTTAAATGAAGGGTGAGTGTGCCGATCAGCATACTCGCCCATTCATTTTCGCAGACCCGCCGGATGACAGCTACGGAGAAGTGAGTACCTCTCCGGGGCATTTTAGCATTAGGGGGGCTAGGGTTAGGTGCTTAGTACGGGTGAATTAGGGTTTGGACCATAGAAGGGGAAGGAGGATTACTAGGTCACTTAGGGTTAGAAGGGGAGGGTTAGGGTCAGGCTGCAGGGAGGGGGGTCTTAGGGTCAGGCTAGGAAGAAGGGAGGGTTAGGGTCAGAATTAGGGGAAGCGTTGAGGTTACTTTTTATCATCGATATTCCAAGAACGGCCCTATCAAAATCCTATTAAGAGTGTTCCCAACAGTAACATAAGTGACTCCGGTTCCAGGGAACACGCACAGGGGTCTGGATCAGGTCCATTCTTATTAAAGACAATTTATGTATTGTATATTATACAAATATTTTTTTGGGGGTTCTCAAATACATTCTTTATATTCTAATAGTAACTATACATTAAGTCGTCAGGCGAATTAACCTTCTTTTAATATTATTTATAAAGTTGAATAGGTTTATTAGTATGTATATATGAATCTAAATATTATGATACATTTATAATAAACTAAATAAAAAGTTAGTCATATTATGGGACTTGAAAGACAGTATTTTTTGGAAAAAGTCTTCATTATATATTTGAATATTTTGGCAATTGATTATAGATTAATCCTGAGATGGTTATTTTTTATTGGAGATTGGAAGAAGCCTATAGCACCTTTGAAAAGTATTTTACACCTAGTAACATATCCTCACATTATTGCCACACACATGTCGGTGAACTGTGACAAAAGCTTTTATACAGACTGTTTGCTTTATGAGATGAGAATTTCAAAGTAGTTTTGTATTTTGTGAGGTTTTTTTTTGCAATGTTTTCGATGGGTGATGGGTGCTAATGAAAATGTCAATTTCTGATGTTTTGAAAGTTAATTAAAAGGGAGACTTCTTTTTCATATGGTTTTGTCACTTCTAAATAGAGGCTACGCTATCCCCAGAGTAAACATCAGCTTTGTTTCAAGGACGTTAGGGGCCTTTGTACTTTAATAAATTGTTTTACTTTTACGGGAGAGAGGAGGGGTTGTCAGTGAGTGGTTTGCATATATTTTAGTACAGGTATAAGCAACCTTGGGAACTCCAGGTCTTGTGAAACTACAACTGCCAGCATGCTGCAATAGCATAGGTATGTCTGATATCTGGCTATTTCACAATATCCGAATTGACCCTTGGCTTTGCTTATTTTGGCTCTGGATTTGCGGATTGTGAATGTAGGTTTTTTTTTTTTGGGTTTTTTTTTAAGTACAAATTTTTGGTCTAGAACATTTAAAGTAAGGTCCATTATTAATCTTAAGGGTGGTATTTAATCACAGCAGCACTTGCAATGCTGTAGTCAGCGACTGCTGTATACTCTGGTAATCCGCACACACAGCAACTATTCCATAGCTAGAAGTGAATTATCCAGTCAAAGGTTTGTGGTCCATAACAAAATCAGTCCATCTAGAGCAGAGCTCCTCAACCAGTGGGGCTTGTATCACTGGTGGTACTGGAACCACTGGCTTGTGGTACTTGCACTGACTGGAAAAGGTTAGAAGGGTTTAACAGCCATACCAGGTATGATGGCAGAGGGTATATTTAATAAAATATCTGGAGGGCTGAATGGAATAGAATATGTAGAACATTTACCTCAAAAACCAGTTCAAAAGAATGTAAAATATAAAAATAGTGAAAAAAGTGATAATATATATGGGTAGTGCTATTTGATTCCATAGTGGGTAACGGATACTCCATAAAAAAAGGTTGAGAACCCCCGATCTAGAGAATTAGCATTAAGGCAACTTCACAATTTCCAAAGTTGAACTGTGAAAGTGGTGGAAGCCATTTTGTAGTCCAAACCAATATTACCTAAAGGATAGTTCATTTATTTAATAGCTGTCATTACCTCAGGAGATACCAGTTGTTTATGTACTGCAATATAGAACTTTAAGAGACTTCTTATAAGATCAGTTGTTTGTTTTGCTGTATGGTTCCTGGTAATATAAAATTCACAACATGGCTACGACGCCTCAAACTTGTCATTCCCCCCTATCCCATATGAATATGATAATTTCCTTTTGTACGGGTTCTATTGTTTACCAGCCAGTAATATTGCTTTGCCCGTTTATCTGCCAGATTGCAATTTCATGGAGTAATACAAAGGGCTGGAAACAGATGGTATGCACTGTAAACATAAGTCCCAGAGGCCTGTTTATTGTTGATGCTAAGGGTTAAAAATTGACAAATATTGGTTTAACCTGAACATTGTATAATAACATCTTTCATGAGGTACCAGGCTGTAGACAACACTTGCACATCTACTGTTCCTCTCTGACAGGCAATTACATAGTCTACTCTTTCTCTGCCTCTTGGGTAGTTTATTACACTTGTGATTTTTGCTTTATTTTGTGGTTTATATTAACATTTTACAGCTTGGTTGCTATTAGATTGAAGGGAAAATCTTGCATACAAAATAAATTCCAGTGTATTGTACAGGAGCAAGTGGTATTCCTTTCTCTATTTTTAAATATCTACTTTTTCATATATTGTTTTTTTTGTTTTTTTGCATTGTTTCCTTAAGTGTCCTTCCTTACAGCACAACATATCCACATGGCCTTATGTTACACCCTCTTACTCACAGAGCTTTAGCTGCAGTCTGATTAAAAGAAAATGCATCCATGTTGTTAAAAAAAAATAAAAAAAATAATGAATGCTTTAGGAGCTCTTAGAAGATTCATTGAGAAAACCAACAGTGACCAATACCATATTGGCTTGAATTTGTCAGGCAGTGTGCAGTAACAAGACGTCTGATTGGTTGCTGCTGGTATTAGGGATGCTCTGTGTAAATGACACTAATCATATTCTGTTTCTCTGCAGACAGACATTCATACAGATACAAGATATCAAGCATTGTACAATTCTGTATTATATCCATGCAAGTAGTATATACAATGAATTACACATATATGTAGTAAACATGAAGTATTAGGCAGTATATGCACACAAGCAAGAAAATCATACATTGGTAATCTCGAAGCAACGTTAATATAGCAATTATTGCTGTTATTATCACAACATAATTTTCCTGCCTAAACAGATTAACATTAACATTAACCCTGAACCTTTCAACCTATTTGACACAGCAGAACTATGTTTTTGGTTTAAGTGAGCACCATATGTCATTGATCTCGATGGTATGATGGTCTTTAGTGGAATAAAGCTACTTTAACCTCTATGCAGAAACACATAGGAGGATTGGACATTCCTATACTAAAGCTCAGTGGTACATTCCTTAATGACGTTCATTTAGAGTTACTTTCTTTCTGCTGTGAAACCACGTAAAGCCTCCATTGAGTTGCTGTCATCACCTTTAAAAAAAAATGTTTGCATAACGTAGCTAAGGTAACATGCTACAGTCTATGCTGCTGGATATGACCATAAGTGTAGTGGGGAAACCATGTTATACAATGACCATAGTATTTGCATTGATTTAGACAAGCTTTTATTTGTGTTTACCCTTAGGCACACATGCAGTAGGAGTGTTCTTGGTTCTTTGCATATTCTTGCCTTCAGTTAGACAGTGACTAATTTTCCAATATTTTAGCATGCAAAATTTTCTGGAATGTCCCTTTGTATCAATATTCAATTGGTAGATTATAGAGATGGCTTATACAGATTGGTTAAACAATGTACGGAATAGAGAAGTGATGGCAACTGGGTTCTTGGAAAATTAAAAAAGTGATAGTGTTTCTGCAGGTAACACATTTTTTTTTATGCTTACATACAGAGTAGGTTGCCATTTTGCCAGCTGGTTGAATGAATGATCATTTTATAGCCTATCCATTCTTTCAGATCCAGTAACATCACTGACAACTGAGCCTATCATTTCCTTATAATCCAGTGACATCATAAAAAATACACCAATCGGCTAGTGACCGCATTAGTGGTCGATATGACTTTCTCCTGCCTGCAGTGTGGACCGTTGCTAACTTACAACAGTTATTTATATTTTTACTGTTTAAATAGTGTAATGAGAGAATAATTCATAATAAAGTAACAGTATAGTTCAGTATAGTAAC
The DNA here is from genome assembly GCA_011038615.1 of Limnodynastes dumerilii. Lineage (NCBI taxonomy): Eukaryota > Metazoa > Chordata > Amphibia > Anura > Limnodynastidae > Limnodynastes > Limnodynastes dumerilii. Next base: position 114,412 of record WWET01000827.1, read on the forward strand.
TGTATACCTGTCTACATTTCTTAAAGCTCTACCATTAGAGATATTTTTAGGAGTAAGTATTCAACACCAACGTTAAATGTTTTTTTTTTATTTTATTTCTCTGCTTGTTTTGCTTTTTTTTATTATAATCATCTTCTTCTTAAATCCTTTATGCAATTAAAACATAAACTTTAAGGCCTATCTCCAATCAAGGAAGAGAGGGGGGTCTAGTACCAATCACTGCAATGTGTGAGACTTCCAATACGCAATGAGATAATCCGATAGTGTTTTTTTTACTCTCTATAAATGATGAAACCATGTAAGTCAGCCATATAATGGAGATTGGCTTGCTATATTCAATAAAGTCACAAAGCTGTCCATTTTACCCCACAAAGGGCAGTTACGCATGATTCAGCAACTGAATGGCAAATGTTTGAGACGCACAGTAGTATAATCCAAAACACGGGTGTTAAAATATGTTTGTCACGAGTGTAGAAAAATGCTGATGACTACTATCAGTTTTATGGTTGTTTCTTTGTTTTACACGTTTACAGTGTAATGTATGAACCTCTATATGCAGCACTTTTTTAATTTTTACAATGTAATCAAAGCTAAATTCTATTGTTACATCATGTTTGAAAGAGTCAGAGCACTAATAAAATGGTTAATATTTTAATGTGTCTCCAGCGTGGATTTCTACACTTCAGTATAAAGGGTGGTTTGTTTGTTTGGTTTTTATCCTTTTTTGAATGTAAATTTTTAAATACATTTCTTAAAACTATTATTCTCTCAACATGAAGCACATAAACCTGGTTTTCACAGAATTGGAGAGGGGGGAAATGTAATTGACATAACTGTCCAAGTAATGATTTTTGATATTGCAGATGATTTGGGTTTCGGAAAAACAAAGTCCATGGAAATGTAATCCTCTCTAGTCTCTAAGGTATAATAAAGCATGTCCATAAAAACCCACAAATTTCCAGCAGTGTTCATTGACGTGATATAGCGTAATCACACACGCGCTGTCAGATGGTCCTTCCTCTGGAGGATCTGGGAAGCCAGAAATGAAATGCTTGTAAGTATGCTCTAAAGTTTAAAGAGAATTAAAGTTAAATTGAAAACTATCAAGCAAGTAGCAAATATGGGCTGGATCCAGACTTAAGTAAGTGCTTGAAATTAGTTACTCCTGGGCTAAACCATGTTGATTTCAGGGGGAGTCAAGTTAATTGTATTCTTTGCATACAGGGATATATCTTTGAATTGCTTAATGCACACAGATACTGACCAGCTTTACTATCACACTGTTATTTAGACTTGGGATAGGAAACATCCCCTCTCAACTCTAATACTGTTTAAAACAGATGAAATATGACTCCCCTGCAATCAACATGGTTTAGACCAGGAGTAACTAATTTCAAGCACTTACTTAAGTCTGGATCTAGCCTTATGTGAGTAAACAGCTTGTTTCTACAGAACAGCCATGCCTTACAACAACACATGCCAAGAAATATCTCTGGGCATTGAAGTGAATGGTCTATAGCTGTCGATCTGCTTGGTAGCTCTCGATTGGAAAGTAACCAACTGCAATTGTACTGTTGTAGACTAGAAAAATGTAACTTGGATTAAAAAGTCTTCTGTACTGTAAAATAAAAGGCACAGTAGAGGTAAGTAACCAACATAAATCTATAGACCCATCCTGTCTCATGCAGTGCAAAAGTTGGGATTGTTTTCTTGTAAAATATTAGAACCCTTAATATCATTATAACAGGATCTGCTATCACTATACTGATACAGATATAGTGGAAATTTTACATAGTATTCTGGCAGATGATTGCGTTTAGTCCTGTTTTAGAAGGTTTGTTTCTTAGCAATAAGGAATGCTCTTCATAGCAATATCTCATGGGGGAGGAGAAAGTGATATCCAATTTGCCCACCTGATACTGTTCACAGGGAATGGAATTCACCAACCCGCACAAAGTGGGATGTTGAGTCTTTAAGAAGGTCAGAGCTCCAGAACAAGGTCAGGGGGTAACATCTTGGAACTAATAAAACCAAAAATATACATTGTCAATTATTATTATTTTTTTTTACGACATTTATGTGTTATGACTATTTTCAGCGCATGAGATAAACTTATAGAACAGTGAGATCATCACCTATAGCAAGCTGCCTTTCCCTTACTGATTGATACTCTCATTGGTACTTTGAAAACCATAGTATCCAGATTTACTAAGCTGCAGGAAAGGAAAAGTAGAGAAATTGCCCATAGCAACCATTCACATTCTACATCTCATTTTCCTATTGTATATGCAACAATGTCAGCTAGAATCTGATTGGTTGCTATAGGCAACATCTCCACTTTTCCTTTCTCGTAGCTTAGTAAATCTGGCCCCAGGACTTCAGCTTGAGCAGTTGAAGTTAATCAGCAGTATGGAGCTTTGCAATATTGGGTATGCTTGTGATGAAACCAAATATACTTTGGCCAAGATCCACTCCTGTGATGTACAGTTTAAAAATACAAATTATCACCATATTTACCTGTGGTTGTTTGCACCCACCCGACTCATTACTGATGCTAGGTCAGGGGTGGCCAACCCGTGGCTCTCGAGCTGCATGTGGCTCTTTAAGGTCTAGTGTGCAGCTCCTGGACTGCAGCTGTAAACCAGAGATCTCCTTCTATATGCAATACTTTATAATAGCATTGCACATAGGAAGAGGTCTCTGATTTACCACTACTCTCCAGCATCTGCAGATCAGGGATCACTAGGAGTGATCCCTGCACTGTCTGGGCTGCCATTCTGCCTGTGGGGAAAAAAATAAAAATAAAAAAGGGCAGCCTCCAGGGGGCCTCAATCATCCTGCACAGAGGAAAACACAGAACACTGAAATGGTTGCACTGGGTAAGTAAGTGTGTGTGTATGAGTGAGACAAGTTATGTGTATTTGTGGGAATGTGTGACAATAGTTGTGTGTATTTGTGTGTGTGTGTGTGTGACAGTTTTGTGTAGTTGTAGGAGTGTGTGTGTGTGTGTCAGTCACGGCCTGTGCTTCGCTTCTGTATTGTATAATGCAGGGAATTGCGCTGTCCCGGGATTGCGGACCAGATGCGACAGAAGAAGGGAATGAGTCCATCAAAATCCAGTATAAGGCAGGTTCATAGTTTTCATTTATGTATATAATTCATGCAATTTTGCGTGTGTGTGTGTGTGTGTGTGTGTGTGTGTGTGTGTATTGCGTATTGGTAGGGGGCAGTGGAATCCCTCTCCCTCTCCAGAGAAGGTGCTAAGGATAAACTGGAATAAAAAAAGAAAAGAACAGAATCTGATTGGTTGCTATGGGCAACATCTCAACTACTCAAATAGGTCTTCGTCTGATTATCAGTCCCTTCTCTATTGGAGGCCCCTGAGAACTCTTTATCGAACACTGTCGAAATTTCTTACAAACTTAGAAAATGAATCTAGCTTCTATCCGTTAATACAATCAGGGAGTGATTTATACCTCTCTTAAGGTGGACTTTGCCTTTGTTTTGCATGTGTCTATTTTAAACTGCACAATGGCTAAAATATGTCTACCTTTGAGTCCATGTTGTAAAAGAGATAAAAATGTATACTCTCTGTTAGAATGGGGATATGTTGAGCCATAAAGATTCTCTATTTATTAAAGATCTGTAGAATGAAGCAGAAATAAACTAAGGTCACATTTTATGAGCGCACGTTTACTTCCTCCCGGCTAAAATAGACTATAAACACACCTCATTACAGTAACAATATCACCATATACACGGGTAAATTGATGTTATTTTACAATCTTCCTTATAAGATCTGTGTTAATTATGATAAAAAAGCAAAAACAATGCTATAAAATGGTTCTGATTACTTTGAAACTAAAGGGACCAACTGCCATTCAAATCCAGTATACATCTCTCTACATGCAGCTCTCTTTACTAATGCAGTTCACCCAAGATTAAAACTTTGGACAGTATGCAGACTACTGGATGTATAACATATACGTCCGGTATTTAGCGTTTTTCCTACTGCGCATGCGTAGTACATTTTTTACGTTATCTACATATCTTTTCCTTACATAGATTGCGTAAATGCGATCTTTCAGATGTTGGCCGGCGTAACAAGCAGCGTAATAACGGCTGAGGGGCCGTCCCTCAACGTTACTACGCAAAGCTTAGTGTAGGTAGGCAGGGGGGAAGTAGTTTAATGAGGGAGGGAGGGAGGTGTTTTAGTAAATACGCTCCGGTCCCAGCGTATTTACCCTTGCTTATGCCGGCTGAAGTTAGGGTAGCCTTCAGCCGGCGTAAAGCGAGGGTAAATACGCTGGGACAGGGGGGAGTGCATGCCGATACTAACGCACAGCGCATCCGCGTAGGTCTGGATCAGACCCATTGGGTCTGATTCACAATTGAAAGCAGGTTCTGTACGTGGCCTCCGCAACACAGGCAAATGTTCCGAATTTGTCATCCAAAAGACCACACACAGGAGGACAGGGCACACCCCCTTCTTTCCTATGTGTGGATGGGGGATCCATGCCCTGGATATCACAGAGATGCATGTGGAGTACAGGATCAAACGTGAGGTCTCAACTTAGTCCTTACTGTACAATGAAATGCCCAAGCACACCCATCATGGTACGCATTCCGCACTTAGGCCCATATTCAGAGTACCGGACATATAACATATACGTCCGGTGTTTAGTGATTTTTACTACTGCGCATGCATCTACATATCTTTTTTTGTACGTAGATTGCGTAAATGCGGTCTTTCAGACCCCTTACCTCCCAGCCCTCCAGCCTGCTGTCGCACCTCTGGTCACTGCATACTAGGAAGTATGATCTGGATCCAGATCTCTGTCCAACACCCAACTTCTGAAAGCTGCCTGTGGAAGTCAGGTGTCTGTAACTAAGCATAAATGCTCTGGGCAAATGTCACGCAATGGAGATCCGTCCAACGGAGAGTTCTGTTACATCCGCATACCTAATCCACGCAAAGGGGCGCGGGGATAGGCATACAGATGATGGCAAGTGGGTGGCAGTATGCACTTCAAGTAAAGTTCCTATTACGTGACTTACAGAACATCAGGGGCCAGATTTACTAAGCTGCGGGAAAGTAAAATGTTATACGTCCGGTACTCTGAATACGGGCCTTAATGCAGAATGGGGCGTTGCGGAAGTATAGGTATTGAACATGCGAGTAGTTATTCTAGGATAACTTGCGTTCGTAATTTAGGCTCATTTGATTGGTTCTGGATCAGGTCCATGACTTCCTGCTGGATCCAGCCAATCAGGAGAGGACCACTCCTTTCGCTTACACAGATTTACAATTCCTGACCCATTCCTTAAAACTTTCACATCGTCCTCGCGTAACATAAGAACAACTTGGAAGCCTGGATGAATTGGAGGTAGCTTAGTGTGCCCGACTGTACAATTTATATACTATTCCCACTCCATGTAACTGTAATATATCATGTGGCCCCTCTCTCTCAGCCTTCATACTTACGGCACCAATATTATTAATTATAGGGCCATCACCAAAAAGGTTAATACCGATTGCTGGCATGGTTAAAAATGCTGAAAGTTTGTGTGCATAGCACTGCATCAACACTGCAAAGGAATTCCAAGTGATGGTGAAGGAGTCTGGTGATGGCAGCAATGATCTCTTGCTGCGCAGTGGGAGGAGCCAGTAATAGTTGAGTACTGGCTGTTAGAAAGAACCCCTATAATTAAGGTGTAGGAGCTATGTTGGAATAAATCGGGATAAGTTATGTCCCATGGCAACTAGTGCAACCTAACAGGACCACGATTTGGAAATTTAATTCTGTTACAATCAGTGGCCTGGTCCAGAGATCACCCTGTTACAACTAGTGCAACCTAACACAATATATTTATCTTAGAGACATATAGAAACTAGAAAGTCTGCACCTCAGAATAGTTCAATACAAAAAAAATCTACTAAAGGATTATTAACCATTTTCTAACATTTACCAGTTTCTATATGTGTGATAGATATAGATAGATAGATAGATAGATAGATAGATAGATAGATAGATAGATAGATAGATAGATAGATAGATAGATAGTTAGTGCTGGAAGAGCAACCACAGCAGTTTATCAGATAAGGGCGGACTCGAAACTGGGAAAAGACACTTTGCGGCCCTTATCCCCCCCCCCTTCCCCCC
>WWET01000827.1:120600-130843 GCA_011038615.1 Limnodynastes dumerilii
CCACCACATGCTGAAACTGCTGGGAGAGAAGATCTTGTTTCTCAGGCAGTGGATAAAGCTCCTTTTTCCCTGATTCCTGATTGCCATACAACCTGATATTTGTCAAGCCCTGCTGTATGATCTATGGATCATGTGTTTTGGCAAAAATGTTTTCCATGCAAATGTACTTTCCACTGTATTTGACTTACGGCTTCTGCATTGTGTAGTGTAATTCATTATTTATATGCAAATGGTTGTCTGCACTTTCCAATATGTATAGTAACTTTTAATGGAATACAATGGAATGCAAGCATCAGTATTATAGTGACGTGTTTTATTTTTAGGTCTTATGGTATGTATATTATGGAATCAGAGATAATGAGTGCTCTGAGACAAAAGCTGCAGTGCTAAATAACTAGGGGCAGACTTAGAATATGGTGATCGCTCCCCCAGATGTACTTTTATATCTGACATGGAGGCACAAGTCTTCATGCTGGCTTGCTGTTAGTGAGAGATGCAGCCAACAATACTGATGTCTGTATGTGTGAGCGCTGATTGATCACACATACAGAGACATCGGTGTCACTGACTGCATCTCTCACTAACAGCTTCAGCTGTCAGTGAGAGGAGAAAACAAGTAAGTGAAGAGACAGGAGAAGGGGCGACAGGGGCTGGGAATATTAAAAGTAATTAAATGAGAGAGGGGGTTAGTGGAAAGAGGAATAGAGAGCAGTGGGAAGGGAGGAGAATAAAGAGAGTTTTGGAGAGATGGGTAAAGAGGGAGCAGTGGAGGTATGTTTATAGATAGAAGAGGATGTGGTTTGCCAGTAATGTGGTTTTTCCAAAAGACCATCGTATTGAAGTTAAATGTAGAATGCTTTCAATCGCTGTCAGCCTGCATTTAGTCACGAAGAATCGTCATTGCCATGTGCATTACCACATTTTCATTTCAACTGCCAGATCTTTCAGATAATCTGCCAGATAATTGTATAGTGTGTATGCACCTTTACTCTTCATGCCCCACAGCCTAACCCAAACTCCCCTTCTAAGCCCTAACTCCTTATATCCGCTGCAAGCACCGCAGCCTATAGCTATTGGGAACAGGGAAAAAGGGTCCCGTTCTTAGTAGTAATATTTCAATTGCAAAGGATTTCAAATAATGACCGCATTTAAGTCATCTACGTAAGAAAAAAATACGTAGATCACATTAAAAAATTACTACGCATGCGCAGTAGTAAAAATCGCTAAACACCGGACGTATATTTTATATGCCTGGTACTCTGAATGTGGCCAATGACCAGCCCTCCCACCCAGCCTAATCTACACCCCTCCCACCACCCACTTTACCTAACTTCCCACAGAGGCTGCCATGGCAACGCCTCCTCTTACCTTAAAATTTAAAGTATAAGTAAACGAAAGTATTTGTTCTTCTCTGCTCCTCCCACTCTGTTACCTGTCCTCTTGCTCCTGCACCCTCACAAGTCAGTTGATGTCTATCTTCTCTGCTAATTTCAACCTTAATTACAATCTATATTTTCTCTCTCTACTGGTATCAAGTCAAGCAAACATTAATCACTTCAAATCTAAAAGAACAAACCTCTGACCCCAACTCTCCCTCAAATTATCGGCCTATTTCCAGGCTTCCATGCACCTCAAAGCTGATAGAGAGCCTTGCCTACACTCGCCTCACTCACTTCTTATCCTTACACAATCTTCTGGATCCTCTTCAGTCAGGCTTTTATTCCCAACACTCCATGGACACTGACTAGGGTGGTCAATTATTTAATTGCTGCTAAATCTAAAGGTCAGTATTCTCTTTAAACTCTACTGGGGTTTTTTCATACAATTGCTTCTCACTGGGCATTCAGGATATGGCTCTTACCTGGTTCACATCCTACTTATCTAATCGCTCTTACAGTATTTGCTCTTCTGGATTCCCCTCCCCTGTTCTCCCTCTATCTCTTAGAGTACCACAAGGCTCAGTGTTAGGTCCATTACACTTTTCTATCTATACCACTTACCTTGTACAGCTAATAAAGTCATTTGGATTTCATTATTATCTCGATGCAGATAATACACAAATCTATTTATCCACTACTGATCTCTCACCATCTGTGTTAGCTCGTGCAACTGAACGTCTCTCTGCCATATTATCTGGGATGTCCTCCCACCATTTCAAACTTATTCTATCACAATAAAAGTTGCCAATAAAAGTTACCCTCCTGGTTTCTCGATTTCTGTTGACAATTCTGCAATAATCCCTACTCATAAAGCTTGCTGCCTAGCTATTAACCTTGACATTGAAGTGTCCTTTATTCTTCATATACAATCTGCTTCTAAATCCTGCTACATGCAAATAACATTTCTAGAATACATTAATATCTGACATAAGACCCTGCAAAAACTCTTCTTCATGCATTAATCATCTCCAGCTTGATTATTGCAATGCTCTCCTTCTTGGACTTGCACATTATTAAATGATCCCCCTACAGTTTATATTGCATGCAGCAACTAGACTGATTTTCCTTGCAAAATATTTCTCTAGAGCTAGTCCATTTTGTCAATCTCCACATCGGTTGCCTGGTTTCCGTTTGCAGGATGAAACACAGATTTCCGAAATACAAACCGCACGACAGCTACATTTTGTCTGTATCTATTTCGAAAATCAGCCTAATTAGAAAGTTTTATAGTGAATGGGTAAGTATGCCAAATTTATTTTTCGTCAACTGCCCATTCATTGGCTTACCAACACCCGATGCAGCACCCCTGCACAGCACCCAACGGAAGACCAGGCGCACTGGACAGGTTAGTGTGACAGTGGAGTCTTAGGGTTAGGCTGCAGGGTATAGGGGGGGATACAACATAGAAGGGGAGTCTTAGGATTAGGCTGCAGGGAGGGGATGGATTGGAGAAGGAGAGTCTTGGGGTTAGACTATGGGGAGGGGAGTCTTAGGGTTAGGGTGCGAGGAAGGGATTCTTAGGGTTAGGCTGCGGGGAGGGGATGGACTGGAGAAGGGGAATGTAAGGGTCATGCTTTGGGAAAGGGAGGGTTGGGGCAAGGGTGAGGAATCGCCACTGGGGATTTGTGCTGAGGATCTTCGACTCCCTGATTTGGAAATGGCTGGTAGAAAATGACCCTGTCGCTTACAGAACTAAATACAAAAACTTTTTGCTAACCTACTAAGCCATCGATAATACAGCAGCCAGATATACATCCTCCCTCATGTCAAGATATACCCCAGCTTGCTCTCTCTCAAATCTTCACAGGACGTACAGCTCTCCTACACACTAAGCAAATGCTCTGATTCCCGGTTACAGGACCTCTCCCAGGCTGCACCCTTTCTGAGAAATAATTTTCCTCGTCCATTATGACTATCCTCTACTCCTCTACTCTCCAAACTGTCAAACACTCCCTTAAACAGACAAAGTTTTCAATCTATTTTGTAACATCTGTTTACCATATTTACAGTAAGTTTTCTTTATAGTTTTTCTTTCTGTCATATGATTAACACAAAATTGAACACTTTCTATCCATACTAAAAGCTGTGTAACTGGATCATACAAAGCGCTGAGCATTTTTATCATACAACCTGGTCGTCCAATGCTTAACATTTATTATTATTTATTAACAGGTTTTTATATAGCGCTATCAAACATTGCTGTCTTTTACATTTTAAACTAAAACACCTGCATTTCCTGGAGTCTCCTTTGGAAATCCATTCCTGGACATTGTGAGAAGTCACCACTCTGATGCTGCTTCTGGTGAATGCTTGGGACTTCTATTAACCTTGCACTAAATTTCTCTGATAAAAACTTTTATTTATATTTATATTCATGCTCTTAAGAAGCTCTCTCCAGTTATTCCTGACTTTCTTATTTCTTTCTGTCTCCTTCATACTGTCATGGCCCTTGTCTCTCCATCCACCTCCCTCCCCTCTCACACCTTCTACCTCCCCACCCATCCTTCTCACCACATTCCCTCTCCCATTCCTCCATCATGCTCCCCTTCCCTTCCCATTCCCACCCTTACCCCCCGTCCACGTACCACCCCTCTCCGCTGTACCTTACCTTGCTCCTGCTACCCCTCCAATCTAATCCACATCACTCCTGTTCCCTCTCTCCCATTCTATTGCGCTCTCTGGAATGCCAGATCCATTTGCAACAAGCTTCCTGCAATCCATGACCTCTTCATTTCTAACTCCTGCAACCTTCTTGCCATCACTAAAACCTGTGTCTCAACCTCTGATACTACCTCCCCTGCTGCCCTCTCCTATGGTGGTCTTTCGTTCTTACACAACCCTAGGCCCGGCGAACACCCTGGCGGTGGTGTGGGTATCCTCCTCTTCCCTTCCTGCACATTTAGCGTCATACCCCCTGAGCCCTCTCTCACTTTCACCTCCTTTGAGGTCCACTGCATTCAAATCTACCACCCCATCCATCTCCGTGTTGCTGTTGTCTACCGCCCCCCTGGTCCCCCCTCCAAATTCATTGATAACTTCGGAGCCTGGCTCCCCCACTTTTTGTCTTCTGACCTCCCCACCTTTATCCTAGGTGACTTAAACATCCCCATGGACAACCCCTCAGACCCCAGCACAAAACTTCTTTCTCTTTCCTCCTCCCTTGGCCTATCACAGTGGACTTTAGCTGCCACCCACAATCTGGGCCACTCCCTTGACCTCGTATTCTCACACTCATGCTCCGTCTTCTGACTTCTCCATCTCTCCCTTCCCCCTCTCTGATCATCATCTTATCTCCTCCTCCCTCTCTTTTTCCTCCTCTCCTTCCCCTTCACCCAAACAAATTCTTTCCATAAAGAACCTCAATTCCCTTGATGTTGCGGCTTTCACCTCTTCCCTTGATCCCTTCCTTGCACCCCTTTTCACCATGTCCTCCCCAATCTAGCCACCTTTCTCTACAACAATGCCCTCTTCTCTGCCCTTGATGCTGCCTGCCCTCCCTCCTCTGTCTCCATTTACCGCAACAATCCTCAACCCTGACACTCCCCGCTCACTCAGTTCCTAAATAAATGCTCCTGTACTGCAGAGCGTCTCTGGCGGAAGTCATGTTCCCTTGCAGACTTTCTCCACTTCAAGTTCATACTCTCCTCTTTTAGCTCTGCCCTCGCCCTTACCAAGCAATCCTTCTTTAAGTTCCTCATCCTCTCCCAATCATCTAACCCCCGCTGCCTCTTTGCCACCTTCAACTCTCTTCTCTGCCCCCTTACTCCCCCCTCCATATCTGCTGCTGACTTTGCCACCTTCTTTACTTCTAAGATTTACTCCATCAGGAGTTCCATCTCCTCTACCATCACCTCACCTCCACCTCAGTCTCCACCCTCTCATCCCCTCCCTAGCCACCCACCAATGAAACCTACCTACCTTCATCCCTACCTCAGATGAAGAAATCCACTTACTTCTTTTGTCATCCCCTCTGTCAATGTGCCCACTTGATCCCATCCCCTCTAATCTTCTCGGGTCTCTCTCTCTCCACCTGCTCTCATCTTGCCCACCTCTTTAACTTATCCCTCTCCTCTGGCTCCTTTCCCTCCCCTTTAAACATGCTCTTGTCTCACCCATCCTTAAAAAACCTAACCTTGACGCCACTTCACCCTCCAGCTACCGACCCATCACCCTTCTGCCCTTCACCTCCAAGTTGCTTGAACGGCTTGTTTACAAGCGTCTAATCGGTTACCTTGCTGACCACTCCATCCTGGACCCTCTCCGATCTGGGTTCCGCCCCCTGCACTCCACTGAAACTGCCCTGACTAAGGTCACAAATTATCTCCTTTCTGCCAAATCTAAGGGATATATCTCCCTTCTCATTCTCCTGGATCTATTGGCAGCCTTTGACACCGTTGATCATCCTCTCTTGATCCACACCCTTCGCTCCCTCGGCCTCTCTGGCACTGTCCATTCCTGGTTCTCCTCCTATCCCTCGGACCGCACCTTCTCTTTAGCAACCACTAGCTTCTCCTCCCCTACTACTTCTCTTCCTGTTGCCGTGCCCCAGGGCTCAGTTCTTGGTCCCCTTCTGTTCTCGCTCTACACCTCCTGTCTGGGTGACCTCATCAGCTCCTTTGGCTTTCACTACCACCTCTATGCCGACCACACTCAAATCTATCTCTCCTCTCCTGACTATCCCCCGAACTTCTATCTAAAGTGTTAGATTGTCTCTCAGTCATCTCCTCATGGATGTCTTAGCGTTTTCTCAAGCTTAACATGGACAAAACAGACATCATAGTCTTCCCTCCTTCACGTATCCCCTCTATCCCTACTATCTCTATAACTTTTGGCAACTCCACCATCTCCTCCACCCAAGACCACTGCCTGGGCGTCATCCTGGACTCCTCCCTCTCCTTCACCCCCATATTCGCACTCTCTCGCTGTCCTGCCGCTTTCATCTCCGCAACATTGCTCGTATCAGACCCTTCTTGACAACTAACACCACCAAAATGCTCGTTCACTCTCTTGTTATCTCCCGTCTGGACTACTGCAACATTCTCCTCTCTGGCCTCCCTCTGGTCCGTCTCACACCCCTACAATCTATACTAAATGCTGCAGCCAGACTCATCTTCCTCTCCCAACGCACTGCCTCCACCTCCCCTCTCTGTCAATCTCTGCACTGGCTTCCTCTCCCATTCAGAATTCTCTTTAAGCTACTTACCACAACTTACAAGTCTCTCTCCTCCTCCACCGCTCCCTACCTCTCCTCCCTTATCTCCCTTTCAGAATTCTCTTCAAGTTCCTCACCATAACTTACAAGACTCTCTCCTCCTCCACTGCTCCCTACCTCTCCTCCCTTTTCTCCATCCACCCTCCCTCCCGTCCCCTCTGCTCTGCTGGTAACTGTCGCCTCAACTTCAACCTGATAACTAACTCTCACTCCCGCATCCAAGACTTCTCCCTGGCCGCCCCTCTCCATTGGAACAACATACCACATCCTATCAGGCAATCAAACACCCTCCAATCCTTCAAACGCTCCCTTAAAACCCATTTCTTCAGGCTAGTCTACCCTTCCTCCACCTAAGCTTACCTGCCCTCCCCATCTTCATCACTGTGTCTCCTGTCTGTTCACCCTCTCTCACATAGCATGTTAGCTTTTATAAGCAGGGTCCTCCTCCCTCCTGTCATCCTCACTCTACCTTTTCCTCATCACTTCCCACCTTTTTCTCTCAACTGTCTATCTCTCTCCTTATTCATCTGCTCCTACACACATATCCAGCATTTCCTTACATATTGTTCTGCTATTTTTGTACTGTATTTCATTTTTGCATTGAACCTGTATTGTTTTCCTTATTCATGTTTTTATACCCTCTGTTAATTATTGTATTGTATATGTAGCTATTGGCTTTGCTATTGCCTCTGTACGGCACCGCGGATACCGTGTGGCGCCTTATAAATAAATGTTAATAATAATCAGATTACGTAGCACTTTACAGAGAATATTTCACATTCACATCAGTCCCTGTCCCATTAGAGCTACATTCTAAGGTCCATAACACAAACATAAACGCAGTAGGTTTAATTTATTCAGCAGCCAATTAATCTACCAGCATGTTTTTGGTGTGTGGGAGGAAATCGGAGCACCTGGAGTAAACCCACGCATTATCTATTAATCCCCAATGTCCTATAAACTGTAAGATTGTGGGTAGGACCCTCTTATTCATCCAGTCTGTTTGTTACTACCCAGTCATGTTACGAGGGTGGATCAATAAGTACCTTTTTTTTATTTTTCAACATAATCTCCTTTCACGGCAATACACTTTTCCCAACGTCCCTGACATTTCTTTAAACCCTCTAAAATATACGATTTGTCAAACTCTTTGAAATAGGCTTCTGTCACGACGATGACCTCCTCGTTTGAGCTGAATTATTTTCCTGCGAGCCACGTTTTCAGGTTAGGGAACTGAAAGAAGTCATAGGGAGCCAAGTCGAGTGAGTACAGCAACAATTCATAGCACAATTCATGCAATTTGGACGCAAAAATTGCGGATAAGTGAGCTAGTGCGTTGTCATGGTGGAATAGCACTTTTTCTTTGCCAAATGGGGCCTTCTCTCTCTTCAGTTTCTCATCAAATCGGTCCAATAATTCACTGTAGAACTTTCTCGTGATCGTGCTTCCTTTTTCTAAAAAGTTGATGAGAATTATACCCTTCAATTCCCAAAAATTGTAGCCATGACCTTTCAGGCCGATGGGACCGTCTTTGCCTTCTTCGGAGCGGATTCACCTGGAAAAAAACATTGTTTTGATTGTCGCTTGGTCTCTGGCGTGTAGTAATGGATCCAGGTTTCATTAACGGTGACAACTCAATGCAAAAATTCCTGCGGATTTTGCTTAAAGAGGTCCAAACACTGCTTTGAAGTTGTCAGCCGAATCCGCTCGTTGTCTACCGTGAGCAATTGCGGCACCCATAGGGCCGATAGTTTTGGCTGTCAAGTCAAAACTAATCTATGAATCAATCTGAAATTTGGAATGGCATTGTTTGAAAAATGGTAGTACACGATAGTAATACCAACTTTCCTCAGCAACGCCACCTGTCTTCAAACACAGGTACTTATTGATCCACCCTCGTATAATGATTGTGAAAATTGTAAAGCGCTACGTAATCTGATTGCGCTATATAAAAACCTGCTAATAAATACATTAAATAAATAACTAGGCATCGTTTATTACATCTAAAGAAGATCTCCCCAACTGTCCTGATTGTTTGATTGATTGAGTTACTGGTATCTTTTTGATACCAGTAATTATCTCAATAAATCAATCAATAAAAACAGATTATAATAATCTTTTATCCTCCTTGTAAAATATATTCATGTATTCTCCGTTTTTTCCTGTAGCCTGTCTAGATTTGAATGTCGGCTCTTCATATTCCAAACTCTTGATGTCAGGAACTTAATGAAGGTGATGGGAGCAGGGTACTGTAAGTAAAGGATACAATTACGGAGAGCGAGAGACAGACATATTGTAGTTAATTATACTGAGACTCGAGGAGGAGGGGAAGGTAGCAATCATCAATAAGACATGAGAGCTGGTAAACAGACTAATGAACACCCCACTACCCTGGAGACTGAAAAATAGGCTGTGGGCTCCTGGGATAGATCCAGGATTACAAGCACCTGGGACTGGGACAAGTTGCAGCTGGTGTACAGCTTAGACAGAGCAATTTCAGGCAACACATTTACACATCAATATGAAAGGCTAACCCATAACCAGGAACTATATATTTCATGGACAGGTGTGGGTTATTCCCTCGTTATTTCATCATCAATTAAGCAGGTAAAAGGTCTGGAGTTGATTCTAGGTGTGACATTTGCATTTGGAATCTGTTGCTGTCGACTCTCAATAAGAGATCCAAAGAGATAAAAAGAAAGAACACACACCGGAGAGC
The DNA here is from genome assembly GCA_011038615.1 of Limnodynastes dumerilii. Taxonomy (NCBI): domain Eukaryota; kingdom Metazoa; phylum Chordata; class Amphibia; order Anura; family Limnodynastidae; genus Limnodynastes; species Limnodynastes dumerilii. The sequence goes on from WWET01000827.1 coordinate 129,971, forward strand.
TCAGCAACACCAAAAGACACGGAAGACCACGGAAAACAACTGTGGTGGATGAAAAAAAATTTTTTCCCCTGGTGAAGAAAAACCCCTTTACAACAGTTGGCCAAATCAAGAACACTCTCCAGGAGGTAGGTGTATATGTGTCAAAGTCAACAATCAAGAGAAGACTTCACAATAGTGAATATAGAGGGTTCACCACAAGATATAAACCATTGGTGAGCCACAAAAACAGGAAGACCAGATTAGAGTTTGCCAAACAACATCTAAAAAAGCCATTACAGTTCTGGAACAACATCCAATGGACAGATGAGACAAAGATCAACTTGTACCAGAGTGATGGGAAGAGAAGAGTATGGAGAAGTAAAGGAAATGCTCATGATCCAAAATATACCACCTCATCAGTGAAGCATGATGGTGGTAGTGTCATGGTGTGGGCATGTGTGGCTGCCAATGGAACTGGTTCTCTTGTATTTATTGATGATGCGACTGCTGACAAAAGCAGCAGGATGAATTAATTCTGAACTGTTTCGTGCAATATCATCTGCTCATATTCAGTCAAATGCTTCAAAACTCATTGGACGGGGCTTCACAGTGCAGATGGACAATGACCCGAAGCATACTGCTGCAATTGACTGCAAAGGATTTGCAATAAAGTATTAAAAAGTGAAAGTTTGATTTAGGATTGTTTCGTTTGTCCCGATACTTTTGGTCGCTTAAAAAGTGGGAGGCACATATAGAAACCGTTGTAATTCCTACACCTGATTTGGATGTAAATACCCTCAAATTAAAGCTGAAAGTCTGCAGTTAAAGCACATTTTGTTTGTTTCAAATCCATTGTGGTGGTGTATAGAGCCCAAAATATGAGAATTGTGTCGC
>WWET01000827.1:145944-161051 GCA_011038615.1 Limnodynastes dumerilii
TATATTTTTATTTGTCTGTATAAATAATAATGTCTACAATGAATGCTCAGGTGTTTTAAAGATGGAGACCAAGCAGTGCCCTGCTCTTGTCCCCAACTCCCTGTCTCCTATAGGTGACACCCTCTCTCTGCCCTGCTCTTGTCCCCAACTCCCTGTCTCCTATAGGTGACACCCTCTCTCCCTCCCCTGCAGCAGACTCCCTCTCACACACTCACACACATACACACACTCACACTATGCATCCTGATCTGCTTGCTTCTGCCATTGACGTCATTCGTTGTCCACGTGACGGTCGGGCAGCCAATGAGAGCAGAGAAGCTGCTGCAATCTTTTAGCTATTGCTTCTCTGTGGCACACACACACACACTCACATACATACACATATACACACTAACACACATAACACAGATACATGCTGGGGAGAAATAGGAAGCACACACAAGCCCGGCTGCCCCTCAGTCTCTGGATCAGGGGGGCTTGTGGCTTCACCTCCTGGATAAGATGTGGATTGAAGTAGAACACTGGATCCTCTGAGATTGGGAATCTGCTACTTTGTATCAAGGGATCTGTCTTTTCCTTCCTCCCTGTTGCACTGTTTGCTGGGCTTTGAGGGAGGAAAGCAGAAAGGAAGAGACCTCATTTTATTCACTAGTTGCTATGGATTTTACTAGCAGCTCATGTGGGGGCAGTGATCACAGACCCATAGAGGAGAACAAGCCCCTGCTGGGGGAGATGTCTGCTCCGGAGGGGGGCAAAATGGGTGCTGTACCCTGCAGGAGAGCTGTGGTGCACTTCAATGGGATGAGATATAAACTGCTGCAAGAAGGTGACATCCAGGTCTGTGTCATCAGGCACCCCAGGACCTTCCTCAGCAAGATCCTCACCTCCAAATTCCTAAGGAGATGGGAACCCCACCATCTGACTCTAGCGGACAACAGTCTGACCTCTGCTACGGTAAGGACCCCTGATACCCTGGCAATGGTGTTTGGGTGGGCACTGATCTGCAGTGGCAATGAGGAGGGGTGGGAGGGAGGAGCATAAGGGGGGCTTTTGATCTATTAGCCCTTGTTTATACTATTGTCATTTGTTCCCTTACAATTAAGGGCTATATATTGTATTTTGGATGAATTGCCTATGTTGTATGTATTATCAACCATAGTGGATCTGTATCCAATCATGTCGGAATAAATCGGGTAAATTAGCTTCACAACCACTATATGTACTTAAAATCTGGACATTTTACAGAACATTAGGCCTCAGCTGCTGCAGAACATCCCAAACTAATGATCATCATCTGTGATTGGTTTATTCCTCAACTTCAAAAGCATAAGGATGATTGACAGTTTGGTTTCTTAATGTGTTCTGCATCAGCCCCTATCCTTTTATGATGCAAACATTGTCTCCCATATAAATGCATTCCTTTAAATGAGGATAATTGCTGGGAAAAATAACTGGGATCTAGCAACTGATTATGTTTTAATGGGAAATTATATTATTTAGAATCTGAACCCTTACCCGCACAGTGTTTTATAGTGGATAAAAAAATTGTTTTTATTGTTAATAGCCTTAGAATGGATTTATTTGTCATTTCTGTCCTTGTTATTTTATGTCATGTTTAAGATATTTATCTGGTATAACCAATGCAAATTTTTTTATGTTATGACTTGATCTTGTAATTAAATAGAGAAAAACTCTTAAACAATGGCTTTAACAGCCTTGGTATTCTCCAGGGAATCACTGACTAAATTTTCTATTTTTTATGTTTTCCATAAAAACTCGATCGCTTATTATAATTTACATTTATTTGATCAAAATGTCCCTTAGTTGCCATGACATTCTGTCATCTCGTGATGCTCCCAGGCTCACCACACAGCTTGTATCTCTGCAGCAGAAGAATATGGATTCTGGGAAATGCTCATTATAGTCTTGAACAGGGCCACATAATAATGGGGCGCTCTCCCTGTGCCCTCCACAAATTTAACCACCTTGGCTAGAGGCACTTTCCTTGTTTATCAGTATTGGAGAGAAAAGGGGAATCTATTGACCCCCAAATATAAGTTATCTGTTGAAACCTATGAAACAAAATCCAGCTTTGACATAGTGACCACTAGTTTTTATATAAATATATAAAATAAATTTGTATAAACAAAACTGCTAAAATACATTTTTCATGCTATTGTTTTTAAATTTATGTTATGGGCATTACATTTATTATAAAACATATTATATTACATTATTTCATTACATTGTTTATTTTTTGGAAATAATAGGGGTTGTTTAAATAACATTTATTGCCAAGCAAATGTGTTAACGGTGCTTTGTATTTTGTTTTCTTTCTTCTAAATTGGCGTCAGTGGGAAAAAGTACATTTGCAAAACCAAAATAAGTAGAGTACATTATTGTTTAAGTAATCTAAGATTTATCTGATGGCCAATGTCTGATAAAACTCTTTATCTACAACACTCTAATGGCATTATCTTTTTCTGGGGTTTATCTGTACATGTTCTCTTGATATAAATATATAAAATAAATAAATTATCATAAGCCACGAGCGGCAAATAGCTGCAAATGCGTGTGATCGATACAGACAGAAGATCCTGTGTGAAGAATCTCATAGGGTGCAGCAGTAACTGTTCATTCTGAAAATATGTCCTCATTACGTGAATCTGTTTAACTAACTAAAGGTTTTAGTATTTTTCTTTAGTTTTAAATACATTTCTACCTACTCATCTTACTTTCTGTTGAGCATTCACTATGCACAATGCCTAGGAAATTGTTAAAAGTAATGCTGAAATGTTGGTTATTAATTTGCGCAATTGCTGTAAATTAAGTAATAGGTTTTATAATGACGCTTTATTATGTCCTGTGCTACGGATCTCCTCCTAAACCATATATTTGAAACTTTTTACATTTTATATAACAAAACCAATATATATATTTATTAAGGAAATTTAAAAAAGTACATTTGTTACAGTATGGTTGTAAATTATTTTTATTGTTTATTTATAAGGCGCCACAAAGTGTCCGCAATGCTGTACACTTGTACAAGGGTTGCATATTGTTTATGATCATTTATTAAGTAGTGTTTTGTAATGCTGTAATATTTTTAAGGCCCTTGCTCACTGATGATCCATTAAACCAGCGAATTTGCATGTCAAGCACGAATGCGCAGTTTAAAGATTATTTGGGGAAGGTGGTGATCAATTTTCATCTGTCTTATTACAACAAACACATTTTTTATAAAAAATAAATTTAAGTTTGTAGATTTGAGATTTTCTTACTCATATTTGGTAAGATTCCCTATTGTTTTATATATACTTTTAAAATCAAATACCAATTTGAATAGAATGACTCAAGTCATCACAGTGACAGTTTATGTAAGTAGACATTATGATTATAATAATTTACTACACTGCTGTCGTAAGTTTGGTTGTGGTTAGTATAGAATGACTGCAGGAAACAAACAAGCTGATCATGTGACCTGTCAATATGGCAGTGGGTTGCTTGTGACAGGAATAGGGTCTTAGGACCACATCCAGGGCTAACATATTATGTAATCCCAGGGTTGCAAAATCCTAACTTTGGAACGGATCCAGCATTATGCCAGTCTTCGCAGCGGAGGCTAGTGTACCAAATTCCTGATCTTATATTCCGTACATACCTTCCGCATTCAAAACCGTACCTTAAGATGAGGAAGGGCCACGTACGAAAAGTAGGATTGTACGTAAAGGCTTGGGAAAGCCCTTAATATGCCATTTAAATTCCTATGCCGACCCACCAAGTGTATCACAGCTGCATTCGGATACGAAAGTTACTGTATAGTGCATGCGCAGTATAAACGCAAACTGTGTGACGGATTACGTTACTAATTCTGGATCCGTCCTTTTATTATTATTACTATTATTATTAGTAGTAGTAGTATTAATTATATTTATAAGGTGCCACAAAAGGAAGCCATATAAACATAACATGAATATTGGGTAAACATAAATAAAACATAAATATAAACATAAACAGAGTGGTATCAGTGAAAATAGAATTAACAGCAAGACAAAAAAAATAGAACCATTCAGGTATCAATGGAGAGTGGGTAGAGATGAGACTGGAGGTGGCAGAGGGCAAGAGCATAGAGTGTTCAGCTTGCCAGATTTTACAATCTCCAGTTATCCTATGTGCATTAGACTTATAAAGTTGCACTTAAGAAAAAAAAATATTGGTGCCTATGACAATGACTTGACCACTGATTACTTTTTACTCACAATAACTATCTTCCAGTACATCTGCTTATCCATGTTTGCTAACCTCGTAGTCATTTACTGTCAGTGCTTGTGAAAACGTGACTAATTCATTATTACGTAGGCATGAAACAGGAGGCTTTAAACATATCAGCTTATCTTTTGGTTGTCAAAATCATGTCTCAGTGTGGTTTTAAGAATTGTATAAAGCTTACTTATCTCTAACGTATGTATAATTGAATATAAATGTTTTATGGTTATGTTATTCCTCGATTCACTACTATCCTGGTAGTGGGACTTTGTTTTATTCATATGTTGTAATAGAACTAACTATTGGGTTAGAAGTTCAGGAGCACTAAAAAGTCCCACATGTCTATCCAAGAGTTTAAAAAAACAGTGTGGTGTGTATTCAATGTGTAGTTCACACAGTCTGTAGAGCCTGTTGGGCCCATCCACAACCCCAAGAACCAGCAAGGGTTCCTGGGGTTGTGGATGGAGAAGAGTAGGGTAGGCTCTACCCACCAGACTTATTCCAGGTCTACAGGCCGACCAGCATGTCAGCTGAGTAACGGTGCTGTATAAAATAGCCAGGGTCTCTCTCTTGAAGTCGGTGAGGCAGATAGCCTGGAGTAGGGTAGGCTCTACCCACCAGACTTATTCCAGGTCTACAGGCCAACCAGCATGTCAGCTGAATAACGGTGCTGTGGAAAATAGCCAGGGTCTCTCTCTTGAAGTTGGTGAGGCAGATAGCCTGGAAAGCTATAAGCAGCAACTGCGATATTGGGGTATGTTTGTGAGACAGCAGGTGCACTTACTCAGGAACTATGAAAGTGTAAAATAGTGGACAGATCATCCTAAGCTCTTTTTTAATGATTTATGTTAGTATATGTTTGCTGTGGATTACTACCAGTGTGTAAAATAAAACACACTTGCCTATCGTATATGGACTGCTGTGCGCTGACTTTGTTGGGGTATGTTTGTGAGACAGCAGGTGCACTTACTCAGGAACTATGAAAGTGTAAAATATTGGACAGACCATCCTAAGCTCTTTTTTAATGATTTATGTTTGTATATGTTTTCTGTGAATTACTACCAGTGTGTAAAATAAAACACACTTGCCTATCGTATATGGACTGCTGTGTGCTGAATTTGGCTGCTATTAAAGCAGACTACCTATGGTTGCCCTGTGTAAAAGAAAATCCCCTGATCTTGTGGCAATAAATATTTCTTTGTTGAGTCCCAAAGTAATATAATGGGAAATTGGTGGTATTCTCCTTGTTGGTTTTTTTTCACCCGGATGGATGGGGACAGATAATAACAGTATATTAATATTATAATTTAAGTTTTTGTAGTGGGAGACTAAAGAAATATTTTTCTATTTAAACTTTTCTAAAAAAAAAAGTCTATCTTTTTCTTAAAAAATTTCAATCCATTCTGTGATGGATTATATCTTCATGTGAAGCACCGGTATTTTTTTTTGTGCGTATGCTGCGTCTACTCATGTAAACCACAACCTTTTTATTCTGCAAGATAAGAGTATTTATATTTAGAGATTGGAAGGGAGAGAATGAGGTGGTCACAGAGGGCCTGTCTTGGCAACCATATGGGTATAAATAATATCTAGAGTCCATTTTTTTTTAGGAACTGGCGGCCATGACATTTTGTACAATATGTATATTAGGCAATGTATTGTTATAAAAAATATGTGCCTGGGTGGTAATTTTCTATGACATTCTCTTTTTTTTTTTAAATATTTTCTTTTGTCAAAACTAAGTGTAAAAACAAACCAACCATTTTCTGTATTTATGGATTGCATCACAATAAAGAGGAATTTGACAGGCTGTCCTTGTCTCCTCTTTTGTTTTGTATTGGCATTGAACCTTTGCAGTTGCTATTCAGTGCAAAACTATGAGCCCTGATTTGTGTTGAGCTTGTTACACATGACATCATGTGGCAGAAGATCACATAGTTGCCTGTCCTTTGTTATGGCCTGTGAGTTTGCTAAGCAAACTTTTCTGATTAGTTGTAAGGAGTTCTTGGCTGTCTTCTGTCTACTGGTCGTTCCTTTAAATACATTTGCAATAGTTCAGAAAATTGCGTTATATTGTGTGAGGCAGGGCTTGACCACCCTGCGACTCTCCAGGTTGTTCTGTGTTAGATGGCCATTGTAGATATATTATTCCTTTTAAACAACTAAAAAAATCTCTGCATAGATACTTTAAAATATTTTTTTTAATTCTTTCTTCATTCTGTTAATTAATATGCCACAGGCTTTTTTTTCCCAGTGTGTGTCTCAGTGATGATACAAAAGATGATCTGTTTATCTTGTTGATAATTATTCATCTGGTTTTGACACATTCACTTTTCATAGAACACTGGCTGTAGAAATATGACTAAATATGGTAAACAATCACATTTACATGAAGTAGTTATCACTGTACATGTTAGCGTTGCTTGTGAATATAGTAAATTAAAAGCTGTAAATTTGGAGAAAAATGGCATCTTAGTGCCTTTCTTGGTACAGATAAACAATTTAACACACTTAATAATTATACTTTTATGATTATTATACTATTTGGAGCATTTATATGCATATTGCATGCCAAATAAATTGGAATAAGAGATATATTTACTGAAGCTTCTTAATAGAAGTGGACATGTTGCCTGTAACCAACCAATCAGATTCTAGCTATCATTTTGTAGAATGTGTTTGGTAAATAAAAGCCATATTCGGATTGGTTGCCATGAGCAACCTTTCCACATCTTCTGTTTAGAAGCTCTGTTAAATAACTGCAAGGGCCAGATTTAATTTTTTTTTATTTCTTCTATAAATGACACACTGTGCAATACATCTTATTTCCAGAGCTTTGCAGGTTTCAGACAATAACATGCTTAAACATTTCTTTGACCATTCAACACTTTTCAAGCTTGTTTGTTGTCATTTTGAACTCAGAACTTTATTTATAGGTGGGTCATTAGCGTCCTCCAGGAGAAGGAGCCATCTTGTATCTCGGAAGCTATTGTGGCGTTGTCTTTTCACCTCTACTGGAAGGGTATCTATATATTATTCCTAGATGGCAAAGAACCGCTTTGCGAGTTTAAAGGGCTTTTTTCTATGTACTGATTTTAAAGTTTGCTATAGAAATGTAAAAGATTATGAGGAGAGAGTGTCATTATTACACATGGTTGCCCATTGTAAAATTAATCTTTAACCCAGAGCACAGATGGCAAATTTTGTGACGTCATTAAATGATGATAATAAAGTATTTGCTTACAGATTTATGACCCTTGTTTGTGTAGTCTGTTTCTTTTCCATGAATATACCTAGTGATCCTTAAATTGATATGCATTGTTGACTGTATACTGTGGGGGAAAATAGAGGTCTGTAACATATAATCTCCCTACACCAATAGATGAGTTACCGCTTTATAACATATAGATACAAATAAGGATGCTCTTAATTGACTAGTGCTAAGAATTTCAATGTATCATAATGTGCAGACACACAAGTATCCGCACCTACTTCTCCGTTCCCCTCCCCCATCGCGCTCCCGTTTTTTACACTTACAAGTGCCTTAAGTCACTGTGCGAATTCTCCCTCTTAAGGAGGGAAAATACGCATGGACAATCCCTAGCCCATTCTACATCCCTCCTCCCACCCACTTTACCCAATTTCCCCCCCGGAGGCTGCAGAGACACGCCTCCTTTTGCCTAGAAAACTAAGTGCGGTCTTTAAAGACTGGACGTAGCTCATCTACTTGCTTAAGGGCTACATAGATTGCGTAGTCAGGCAGATTAGACATGCACAGTTTAAAAAATCAGGCAATTGCACAACTAAGAAACCCAAGTTATTTGTACTTCCACTAAGCTGCCTATTATTTACCATTGTTTTTTAAGTCTTCCTTTTATCTGGGTAATCGATATTAGTAAGCTTCAAAATAGGGGTAGATGGGATAAGTAAAATGGCTCATTGCAATACAGCTATATTTATAGCTTAGTTTCTGTTATAGATATACAGTCACCCTGTTGCCCGTAGGTCCTCATCATAGTGCATGGTGCATGCATGCGCAGATGTTTGGGGTGAGCCCGGGAGGGTTTGTGCAGCCTCTTTTGGCTTTGGAAAGGTTAAATTGTGGGAGGCATTTTGCAGACTCTATCCCATCTTGTTTTCATTGTCCTAGCAATTATACTGACCAGCCTATCCACTGCTACATCAGGGCTAATGTCCCAGTTGTACACTTTAATATCTGAAAACTCCATTTGCCAGATAACTGCACGCTTTGGGACTAAACCTGATCCACTCCCTGAGGGAGAGTGGGAAGTTTGCTATGTCAACACACTTATAACAGCAGTGTAAAACAGACACCTATTTTCTGTTCATGTATTATTATTGCAATTTTTTATGGATTGGTATTTGTTTGAATTAACAATAAGAGGATGTGGAGGAGCCCATGTAATGCTTAAGTGAGATATAGTCCAGTAATTTCCATTCTCTTAGCTGTGGAGCTATAGGGTTTGTGCCATGGGGATGTTATTGGCAGACATACTGCATGACATTTAAAGAACAATCTGATGGCGATGAAATAGTTTACCGTAGCACAGAGTATATCTGAAAATGGGCGGGCTGATGTGTACAGCACACAACAGAGCCGCACCGGCTGAGATATAAAGATAATAAAGCTGTAGCAGGGACTATGGTGCTATCCGGGACCACACATGATGTGTACAGCAGTGATGTGTGAACATTTGACTGGGGTCACACTTTTTCGAAAAGGGCTATTCTCTCCCAGCCAATTTGCAGACGCAAAGCAGTCGATCCCGCAAAAAAAGAAGACGCTGGTTTGAATGGTAAGTATAAATTTAACCCCAACTCTTACCCTAATCATTACCCTATCCTTCCCCTTCCGTTACCCTAACCCTCCCTTCCTCGCAGCCTAAATTTAAGATTCCCTTCCCTGCAGCCTAACCCTAGGTCTCGCTTCCCCTCAGCCTAAGCCTAAGACTCCCCTCCCCGCAGCCTGACCCTAACCCTCCCCTCCCTGCCCATTACCTTTACCCTAACCTTCCTTTCCCCTCTGCCTAACCCTAAGGCTCCAACGAGAGTGTTACTCACCTCTCCGGCTGGCGGCGTTTCTGAAAAATTAATGGGTAAGAATGCCGATTGGCATAATTACCCATTATAAAAAAAAACTATAGGCGACTCCCACCGGTGGCAGGGACTTGATATATTAGAAAATAATTGCAAACAAGCAGGAAGTCAAACATAGTAGAATGGTCTCCACAACCTAGTAACAATAGGCCGGTCCAGACTTTGTTATTTTACGTGAGGAGGGCACAGAAGTTTTAAGGCAGGGTGCTCAGATTGTGTGGCCTCTCCTCTACCCACACAGATGGCTGGATCCATAGAGTCCCCAACACTGAGAATCCCTAAATGGGGACAAAATATTACTTCAGTTCCTCCCAAACCCCACCTAGTTCTGCCAACAAATGACCATATTTGGTCCGAACTCCACACATTTTTCAAATAAACCCCGCCCTTTTTGTGGACCACTAAACTGGAAAGTCCCAACAAAACAGGGACATTTGAGTGGTATGCATCCAGCATTGGATGTCTGTTTCCGGTCCATAGTTTGTGCTATATGGACGTCAATCACTGTTCTATATCTCTGGCCCCCTCCTTTGTGTTTCTGTATTAGGCCTGCGTTTTCAGTAAGGTTGCATGTGGTTGTCCTAACTTTAGACATGAAGTGGGTGAAGTCCATCAAAGTTTAAAATATCCCCTACTAATAAAATACCCCATCTTAATCCATCTGGCTGTAGACTCCAGAATCCTGTGCTTGTTTTAGTAAATTGTGGGTTCTAAAGAGTACATATTTTTAGGAGGGTTGCATCAGGTCTCAATGGAAAGGTCACATCACTATTTATGAGTTATTAGCTTAATGTTTAAGCTCTCCGCAATTCCTTGATTCTGTCTGGTACTGAGGACTGTGTACGTTTGTCACAGTTGTATGTTATCCCTCTGCACACAATATGGGAAACACAGAGGTGCTGGAGCCGAGTCTTTATCTATTCCGCCATTTTCTGTTGCACACACAAGCTTGAACGTGTTCCTGATCACTGAAGCCATTCTTCAACCATTCCTCCCTCACGCCTTTAGACATATTGGGGTAACTCCAGACCAACGCGCTAGTTACGTTAGATCGTGTAGCGTATTTACGCTATCGTATTTTCCATACACTCCGCTTACTCGTATGTACTTTGGCCGTTTTACACTTCCCAAACCCTACCTTAACTTTTCAAAGCGTAAGTACTGACGTAGGTAATGGATTCACGTATGAAAAGGCCTAACCCGGCCCATACTGTACAATTTAATTGCCTCCCTCCGCCTCCAAAGCATAACTACGGGTGTCGTATGAAAGCCCTCGCCCCTTCTTTCGTATTTACACTGATGGTACGTACGTTCAGCGCGTTACGTGGCGTAACATCTGCCGCACGCATGCGCAGTAAATACAAATAGCCGATTTGACGTCATCGGCTAGCGTACTGAGCTCAGGATCTGGCCCAATATATGTAAATATTATAGAAGGTAGGTGACGTTACTAGCGTCATTATTATATATTCCTCTATTAGTTTTCATATCATTAAAAAAAACACATAAACATAGATAATACAGAATAGAGGACTGAAGATTAAGCTTTATTTTGTCATTGTTTAAAATACCTTAAAGCACTAATGAAACTGTTGGGAACTATATGGCACAAGGTTTGCCCTGGTGGTTGTGGTAGGATTTTTTTGAAAGACCACCGGCCTATTGCCATCAGTCTGTATTGTAGAAAGTGGTGGTGATGAAACTTCTGGGGTTGTGAACAATCATTTGCCGATAGGTAAATGTTTTTAGCTGACCCTACCCTTAACCCCATCCTAACCCTCCATGCCCCACAGCCTAACCCTAACTCTCCATGCCCTGCAGCCTAACCATAACCCGACATGCCCCACAGCCTAACCCTAACCATCCATGCCTTGCAGCCTAACCCTAACCCTTCATGCCCTGCAGCCTACCCCTAACCCTTCAGGCTCTGTAGCTTAACCGTAACCATTCATGCCCTGCAGCCTAACCCTAACTCTCCATGCCCTGTAGCTTAACCCTAACCATCTATGCCCTGCAGTCCAACCATAACACCTCATGCCCTGTAGCTTATCCCTAACCATCCATGCCCTGCAGCCTACCCCTAACCCTCCATGCACTGCAGCCTACCCCTAACCCTCCATGCTCTGTAGCTTAACCGTAACCATTCATGCCCTGCAGTCTACCCCTAACCCTCCATGCCCTGCAGCCTACCCCTAACCCTCCATGCTCTGTAGCTTAACCGTAACCATCCATGCCCGGTAGCCTAACCCTAACTCTCCATGCCCTGCAGCCTAACCATACCCCGACATGCCCCACAGCCTAACCCTAACCATCCATGCCTTGCAGCCTAACCCTAACCCTTCATGCCCTCCTAACCATAACCCTCCATGCCCTGTAGCTTAACTCTAACCATCCATGCACTGCGGCCTAACCGTGAACCTCTATGCCCTGTAGCTTAACCCTAACTATCCATGCCTCGCAGCCTAACCCTAACCCTAACCTTGCACTTAAGTCCTAACCTTAGCCCGCCGCAGACTAACCCTCACCTATTACTTGCTGCAGCAGCCTGTAGCTACGGGGCAATAGGTTTCCAATAACAATTTTCTATTTTTAGTTGGTCTCCAGCAATGATACAGGCTCCATTCAGCTGGCCCCTGTATCATTGCCATGGCCGGATCAGCGACTGCATCCCGTTATGCTCTTGATAGAGGTATGAGAACTTGGTTTGGCCATGAACAAAACTGCCAATCCTGGGCCCTATTTACAGATCCGTTTTCACGGCCAGTTCCGCATGTATTTTTAGGTACGGTTCAACTGCGCACGCGCAGTAACTTATTTTACGTAGTTAACGTAGACTATACGCACGTAAGTGCCTCGCGGATGGACTTGTGAATCGCACTTGGGTACATACGTCCGGATATGCAACGCAAAAATAAACACGTGAAAATTTTTATAAAAATGGGCGGAGGAAGGCGTTTAAATGAAGGTATGTGCGACTAACATGAATCGAACGTACGGAGGACACAAACGCACGCAACTGCTCATGGAAAGTTACAAGTGGTCTATTGAGGCAGAAGTCACGGACAGCACGGCCGAAAGAGGGGAGTGTCATGGGTGTGAGGGGGTGTGGCCTGCACCGGCTGTGCGTATAATTCTCTGAATACGGCCCCATGTCATCACCAGCAAGACACCTCTGTACTGCAATGCTTGTCTGATATAGCACATGGTATAAATGAAAGCCAGCATGTAATGAACCCTCCAGTTTGTAGGCTTGTGAAGAATATGTCTTGGTCCAATAAAGCAATGAGCCATGGACAAACAATACCCCCTTCATATGTGCGTGACAATATTACACAACCTGGAAACCAATAAGGATTGCATCCAGACTTCCGCATTGCAAGTGTCTTCCCCTCTTCATGTGTCTTAAATGCGCATGTGGGAAGTGAGTGGCCCCCTATTGCCCATACAAGAGTGTGGATACAGCGGGGATCCAACAACGAAGCTCTAAGGGCAGCAGAAGCAGAGACTCCTGTCCGAAATATTTAATGAGATGGGAGCAGGCAATATCTCTCTGTTCATTAGAATGTTTCTACTTTCATTAGCTGTGGTTATCAATCTATACAAGCAAAAGAATATAAAAATAAACAGGAAAAGTGTTAGAGTAAAAAAATGTGTCCTTTAAAGATCACTAACGCCCCTACGTGCGTCAGAATAGAGCTGTGTGCAGCTGCACTTGCTGACGGTCACTGTGCTTCAATAGGAGACTTGCTGTTTTTATACATCGCTGTGGGTTGAGGTTTCCAGCTAGAGAGCCGAATATAACAGCTGCATCCTGGAGACATGTGTAAGAGGAAGTCACATAGAATATCTGTATAGCAGAGTGTGTAATGTGCCTTACCAAATGCTATCATTGCATTTATAGGCCGACCGCATGGAGCTAGACAGACACATTGGGGTAGATCCAGAACTACGTCTGTCTTCCATAGACGGACGTAATTCAATAAACAAGAGCTACCGCGCATGCGTAGTAGCTATTGTACGTAATCTGCGTATCGTTTCGATACGTAGATTGCGTATATGCGGTCTAAAAGAGCATCGAAACGATACGCAGATTACGTACAATAGCTACTACGCATGCGCAGTAGCTATTGTTTATTGAATTAGGTCCGTCTATGGAAGACGGACGTAGTTCTGGATCTGGCCCATTGATAGTGGACCGGATCCAGAGCTTCAGAATAAGAGGAAAACAGGTGGAAGTTTACACCTGAGAAAAACCATGTTGAATTGAAAGGGAGGCAAATTTCATATATTACAAACAATGGGCCTGATTCAGACTTAAGATTGTGCTTAAAATAAAAGAGGAAAGTTACTCCTGGGATAAACCATGTTGAGTTCAGGGGGAGTCAAGTAAATTGTATTATTTGCATGCAGGGATATATCTTTGAATTGCTTACTGCACACAGATACTGACCAGCTTTACTATCACACTGGAATTTAGACTTGGGCTAGGAAACATCACCTCTTGACTCTAATACTGCTTGCAACAGATGAAATATGACCCCCCTGCAATCAACATAGTCTGAATCAGGCCCAAAATTAGAGATATTTAGTATGTGAGCAATTTTGGCAATTTTAATTACACAGCCAGTGATGCCTGTATTATTTTTAAATGTGTTATTCTCGCCATAGCCACCCGACCCAAGATGAGAGATGAAATAAATAACAGTTTTAAAGAAAAGGTTATGACTGTAATGTCATTTTTCTGTCAATGTGATACCAGCCTGTATACTATACTGGAACACCATGACCTATGATCGTTTGTCTGCTAGCTATAAGGGCCACTGGGTGGTAACATTGGGCTCTCTGTATGTACTGTATGGCATATTTCATTTCAAAGTTTAGGCTCGAGTTAAAAATCACATTGCACATCAAAGGTTCTCAAACCTCCCTCAGGCCTCTTCAATAGTGTACGTTTTGTTGGGCTTTATCTGGAAGAACAAGTGAGTTAACTATTTGAATAAGTTGGTGCATCAAACTGGGAGACAGGCTGATTAATCCACTAAACATGTCCTGTTGCTAAGGCTTGAGGATGGGTTAGAAAAACAATGTTCTGCACTATACAATGCTGATCCTATTTTTGCATTTGTATGCTTTGGAGGACAGTGTAAAGAACATTGGCGATTTCTGTACTGCTACCATTTCACTAACCAGCCATTTGAACAAGTCTTAGGTCCAGATTTACTAAGCTGTGGGTTTTGAAAGGGTGGAGATCTTATTTAACTATTGCATTGTAGAGAATGTCAGCTAGAATCTGATTGGTTGTTATGGGCGAACTCTCCACTCTTTCAAAACCCACGGCTTAGTAAATCTGGACCTTAGAATACTGTGATCTAGTTTTATCTTCTGAGAATCCGTGCTCCAGCTATCTGTCCTCTATGGGTGCCCAGGATATGTCAGGAAAAAAATATAATAAATGAACTGGGACTGGGTTGGAAGCTAGAACATCTTTAAATAGCAAAATTAATTAGCATGGACTCTGCACTGTTGTAATGTGTAACTGGGCTGGTCTTTCTAAATATAATTGATATGTTTACAAAAGTGTCCTTGTTCTAAGATGGTGTTATGGGAGCTGAGCATTTAATGATAGGGTTATTCCTGAGACTGCATAATGCATTTATTACACTTTATTTTGTCGCCTTTAAATCCTACAATTCTATTTGTAAGACTATTGGGGGGGGGGGGGG
>WWET01000827.1:164230-175439 GCA_011038615.1 Limnodynastes dumerilii
AATACTGTTTGCAACAGATGAAATATGACTCCCCTGCAATCAACATGGTTTAACCCAGGAGTAACTTTCCTCTCTTAGGACTTGATTCACACTTAAGAATTCTTAAAATAAGAACTTAAAATCACTCCTGGGCTAAACCATGTTGATTGCAGGGGAGTCATATTTCATCTATTGCAAACAGTACTAGTGTTGAGATGT
Source organism: Limnodynastes dumerilii (assembly GCA_011038615.1). Classification (NCBI taxonomy): domain Eukaryota; kingdom Metazoa; phylum Chordata; class Amphibia; order Anura; family Limnodynastidae; genus Limnodynastes; species Limnodynastes dumerilii. The sequence continues at coordinate 164,429 of WWET01000827.1, forward strand.
GGTATTTCCCAGCCCAAGTCTAAATACCAGTGTAACAGTAAAGCTGGTCAGTATCTGTGTGCAGTAAGCAATTCAAAGATATAACCCTGCATGCAAAGAATACAATTTACTTGACTCCCCCTGCAATCAACATGGTTTTGCCCAGGAGTAACTTTTCTCTCTTATTTTCAATCTCTGAATCAGGTCCTAATTACACCAGTTTAGTAACCATACCTACCAAGCCTCGAAAACATGAAGTAGGCCATTAATAGTTGAGGTATTCTTATTACATAATATATTAGCCCTTGAAGATCAGACCTGGCTACAAAATTGGTGTTTTATGATAGAAATATGTTGTCTGTCTCCTTAAAATAAATTTGAACCTGAACTCTGAGAAAAATTTAGCTCTTCATATACTTCAAGAATGGGGGAGGATTAAATCCCAGTTGTACATGAAATAGGTGAGATTGCTCTATTGGCACGGAGTGTTTTTGGCGTGATATAAAAGACCTGTCTTCTTTTACAAACAGACGATAAATGTTTCACCAAAAGATGAGAGATTTGTAAAGTACTTGCAGATTTTAGATGTTAGCCAGCGAAGTTGGACGGAGACCCTTTGACACTAGACTGTGAAATAGTTTTCTCACCAATAAACAGCGGAATGTAAAAGTATACACTTTTTTTGTATAAAACATAGGGAAGTTGGGGGTATAAATGACTGATTAATTCAATGAGGTACGAAAACTTTTACCTCAAAAAATCTTGTTTTAATTATCCTGTTTTCTACACATACCAATAGTGCGGCGTATCTGACAAAGTATGATAGACTTGTGGGGCCAGATTTACTAAGCTGCTGGTTTGGAAAAGTGGACATGTTGCCTATAGCAACCAACCAGATTCTAGCTCTCACTTTCCTATTACATACTAGAGAATGTCAGCTGAAATCGGGTTGGTTGCTATGGGCAACATCTCCACTTTTCCAAACCCACAGCTTAGTAAATCTGGCTTGTAGTTTCACCTGAATTGCTGCAGGTTCTCTATGGCTGACTTATGAGTATGAGTATGATTTTATTGTTAAAGGGGACAAACGACACCTTAGCTTCATGAAGGCCTGCTCATAATAAGTGTTATGAGGAGATGCTGTGGACTCTGTAATTTGTGAGTGTAATTATGACTTCCCAAGTTCACTGAAGTTGTGTTTTGCAAATACGGCATTTTAATAATAGAAGCTTAACCACAACACCTACCAAGTGACTTCAAAGTATATACTTAGGTCCTGTTTATTGCAAGTGGCGCTTGGTGTGTTTATAGAGCTCACAGATGATGGTTCCCTGGGTAATAAGGACTGTGTAACAGTGAATTGGCTATCTTGTAGAGCAGATGCTGCACCCATATCCATAGGGATGTAACTTGTCACTTCATCGAGGATGATGAGGATCACTGATGAACAGGTCTTGCCGTCATTGGGGTCGATTCAGAACTCCCCCTGCATGTACGTGCTTTGGCTGCTTTACGCTTTCTAAACCCTACCTTAACTTTTGGCAGCCTAACAACACTTGTCCGCTCACGAACGTATCGTCTGCGCGCAGTAACGCCGCTAAGCACGCCCATACTGTACTATATAAATGCAGAAACCCGCCTTCGAAGCATAATTTAGTTTGTCGAAAGGCTGGCACGCCCCCTAGAACGTTCTTACGCTGCTGATACGTGAAAGGCCCTTACGCTCAGAGTTACATTACGTTATGTAGCGTAACATCTGTCACGCGCATGCTCAGTACATATAAAATCGCGTTTTTACGTTTCCGCCAGGTGTAAATACGCAAGGAAACGTTCTGGATCTGCCCATTGTTTGTAGACACCTTGTAAATTGTAATGGGGAAAAATAACCCTTTCAGAGTTTCTCTTTGATAGTTGGGGGAAGAAGTGTAAATTCTGGTCCATATTTTTTTTTTGCTTTTTATCTCTTATAATGTAGGACTGGGTATAAAGATCAGGTTGTGCAGTTCTCTGAATAGAAATTTAGAAAGTGACGGCAGATAAGTGCCACATGGCCCATCCAGTCTGCCCAGTTGTTTATTTAAAACTATACTGACCCTAGACCATATTTACCATCAATTTAGTTTAAGATTTAGGATATCCTTATATTTATCCCAAGCATGTTTACACTGTTCTACTCTGTTAGCCTCAACCACCTCAGATGGGAGACTATTCCACTTATCTATCACCCTTTCAGTGAAGTAAATTTTCCGCATATTTCGTCTGAATCTTCTACTCTCCAGTTTATATTCATGCCCTCGTGTTCTATTACACCTCTTCCTTTGAAAAATGCCCCCTCCTCTAGCCGGTCACAACCCTTGATATATGTGAAAGCTTCTATCATGTCCCCCTCTCCCTTCTCTGCTCCAAGCTATACATGTTTAGTTCCTCTAGCCTTTCTTGGTATGTTTTGTGGCCCAGGCCATGGACCATTTTATTTGCTCTTCTTTGCACAGTCTCTGAATGCAGTGTGAGCGGGAATCCCATGGTGGATCCTCGCTGTCTTCACACATTTGGATGAGCACATCTGTTGCACGCAGGACCCTGCCTTAATTTTTTTTTATCCATTTGCACTTAAAATGGTGCCGAAACAGTCAGCTCTACAATCTCTGCCTACACTGTAAATTTAAATACTAAATCCCTCCCACTTGCAAGCTAAAAGCACCCCCTCCCTGTTGGAAGTGTCTAAAGTCGGTATTCAGGATCAAGCGGATTTGCGTTCTGATTGTGGTGTATGTGCAGACATTTTCTAGTCTTTTCTAGTGATGGCTCAGAAATTGAAAAAATTTGGGTCCGATCCATTAATGTCATATAAATGTGAACCGTGGCGCTTACACCTTCTCTGATGGCTTTTGATAAGGACAGTAGGGTAGATCCAGACCTACGTTTGCGATGTTCCCTTAGTGTAAGTACTATCATAAGTATGACAGTACTTACGGGGAAAGGGCAGACCCGTTCCTTATGATGGCCCTATCCCTGCCATATAGGCTGGGATAGCCATTTAAATGAAGGCTACAGGACAGTGGAAGCCCCTTACAACTACGTCAGACCTAATTGTAATACTTAAGGTAGGAAGGGGGCGTGTACTCCCCGCTATGCGATTGTACCTACAGACCCTCGCATGCACATAATGCGTGCGGGGGTCTGGATCTGCCCCAGTGGCAGCACAGGGTGTTCCTCTGAAAAACAAAGCATAACAAATCTGTGTTTCCTAGCTTAAAAAATGTGTTGTTTTTTTTTTGTTTTGTTTTTTTGGACTACAACATTAAACCTGACCCCCTCTCATAGAGGTGGAGAATAGATCTTGAACCCGATGGTTTACATCACAGAGGAGAGTCTGGAGATGGCTTTATGACCGGGGCTGGCTAATGCAAACCAGATGTCCCCCATCTGTAACGTTCCCTCAAAGTTTTCATGCCGCAAGCTATTTGGTTTAGAGCTACGGCGCACTTGCCAAGTCTCAAAATAAAAATAAGTCTTTTTGAGCTGATCCTAGACATTTAATCCAAATCCAACCTCAAATAAAACACAAGTGACAACCTCAAGACTAAGCTGTCAAAATGTTCCTCCTTTTATTTCCCACTGTAGATCAGTCATATTGTATTTGATATTATTATCATTTATTTATATTTCATTTACATTTTTATTAATATTGGCAGATGTGTGATATTGCTCTGTCAAGATCAGTTATTATACAATACATGTACTTCAGATATATAGAGACACACACCTATCCAAAGTAAAGAATGCATTACAATGTATATTATAATACAGGAATCTTTATTTACTCATTTAAAAGGGAAAGAAGACCTGTATTCATGCATTATTTAGCATTTACATTTTTATTAATATTGGCAGATGTGTGATATTGCTCTGTCAAGATCAGTTATTATACAATACATGTACTTCAGACCCTCCAACATGACCTATTCCACTAGCTACACAATGTTCTGCTCCAGAGCTTCCAACTCTCTTCCAACCTGCACCCATGTCAAATATTTTGGGGCCTGGGACACAAACTGCGGCCTCCGCCCTATGTAACGTTATGGTGATGATAAAAGAAAGCGCAGCGCCATGGTCCTATCGTTGTTGTTCACAGGGGGTGGAAGCCTAGCACAGTTCTCCAGTAGTTTACTGCTGCTGGAGGGCTAAGGGGAGTATCAGTGCACCTCCCTCTCTCTCCAGGCTCGGGACAAAAGCAGTATCATGGTCAGGGCCCCGAATGGTGGCCCTGACTACCTGGATGGAAGACAATTCATTAGAGTTTGATAGGAGTGGACTATTGTGTAACTAATGGAAGGAGCCCTATTGCAGGGTCTGGTATTGACATCTAGACTGTGAGCATGGGACCTTGGACATATCCACTGTAAGCCAAGAGGGCCGCCAGGAGTTGGGACGGACAAAGGATGTGTCTGTATGGCGCATCTGCAAAATAACCGCCCAGTATGTTCCAGCGCACCTCTGTTGCTGGTGTGCATGCAAGGCTGAGAGGAGCTATTTTAAGGTTGTTTACATGTGCGCAGTCACCTGACTGATTCCAATTTCAACACAATGACAAAACCCCTTCATATTAAATTGTTAAGAACATTGGGGTAGATCCAGACCTATGGGCTAGTTACGTTAGAATGCGTAACGTATTTTCTATGCACTCCCTTAGGCACTACCCTCGCTCGTACGTACTTTGGCCATTTTACACAGCCCAAACCCTACCTTAACTTTTGAAAGCGTAAGTACTGACATACGTAATGGATTTACGTACATGATGGCCTAACCCGGCCCATACTGTGCGATTTAAATACCTCCCTCCGCCTACAAAGCACAATTACGGATGCTGTATTGATGCCCCCTCCCCTTTGCTTGTAGTCGCGCTGATGGTATGTACGTTCAGCGTTAAGTGGCGTAATGTGCTGCGTGCATGCGTGGTAAACACAAATGGGTGATTTTACGTCATCGGCTAGCGTACTTAGCTCAAGATTTGGCCCATTATCTCATTAAATGTTAGACTTTCAATACTTTCAAGTTTACAGACTTTTTCTGTTATCTTTATCAGAAAGATCCATTTTATTTTCCTATACAACAAATGATCTTTACCAGACAACTGTTCCGCTCACCGTCCAAGGGTATAACCCCTTATGCCACTCTGTTTTGACTGCAGTAATCTATGCTGATTTCCGTTGCATTATAGAACACCTTTAGGATCAATATACCAGGTTTGCAGAGGGTTGCAGTATACCTCTCCCCTCGTGTGGATTTCTGTTACCCAGGGATGTGACGCTGTAACGCTGGCGGTTCAGAAGTCTGGATCGGTTTGCATACACCCACTTGCGCTCACAGGAAGTGTTGTTGCTCTTGAGCCTGGACAAAACTGGCTCAGAAACACAAGTATGAACGGAGAATCCAATCCAATATTCCCAAAGCTCTAAATATTTCTGAACATGTGTCCAGTACTGGAGAAGCATTTTAATCCATGCTTGCCAATGCAGCACCAGTTAAGCCACTAAAGTTATTACATTGTCATCATTAGTGATTGTTTCTGAGTTTGCTATTATTATACTTTGCTGTTACCTAAACTTGTATTCAGCATTTATTGGCCATTTAACTAGTTAAATGTTAAAAATACCATAAAATTCTGTTTATATAAATTCATAAATGTGAGTTAATGTAGACTATTAAGGCTCTAAAGGTTTTAGAAACCTGCTTGGTTTCTTAAATAACTGATTGCTATTTAATAGTATTTCCTCTTCCCTCCCCACTTCCTAGTGACGTCTTTTCATTTTTTTTTTTTCATTTGGCAACTGATGCAGCCAAAATATTGTTTCTCAGCTCCCAGCTTGCAGATGGCTATGGTGTAAACTGCATAGGCTTATTCAGAATACCAGAGGCTTTCATAGGATTCCATAAAGAAGGTACAAGAAAGGTTTAAGGGTCGTTTTGTTGTACTTGTGGGGAGAAAGTTATTTCATGAACAGGGCATTTGACATTTTGGATGTACCTGCCAACCACAGTCACACCTTGTCTGTTGGTGCCTTGTTTTTCCCCTCCAGCATCCATTGGTATCCACGCTGAATCCCCAATATTATTTATGCGTATAAAAATAGTGTATATAATTCCACTATGAAGTAAAGCAAATTTAAAAAAAAATGTTTGAACAGTTACAACACAACGGGTTCATTCTTGCCATCTAGTTGAAATAAGAGAATATATACAGACAAATTATAGGGCCAATTCATTCTGTTCCTCTCTTCCTTTTTGTCATTTTGTAATTCCCCTTCTATGTAGACATGTAAAGATCTGAGAGTGTTGTTAATATAGAGATAAAACTAGGTGTAAATAAATATAGCTCCAACTTTACTTGTTTTTGCAACGTTTATTGGGTGTTTTCACAAATTAATAAATGAATAAAAATAGCAATAAAATAGACCAAATGAAAGTTAATAATTCTATTTACACCACTATCTAAAATATTAATATTTAATATGTTAAAATGAAACAGAACTACGTTGCCGAATGTTACTATTGCAGTAGGTTTTACAATTCTCAAGACCCAAGTGCTACATATAGCTATAGTAACAGTCCTGTAACAATGGCTGAGTGGAGAGAGACAGGTTGATATGTTCATATGTACTTCACTGAATCATGGACACATATAATGGTAATGGTTATATGATTGCAGTGACTGGGAAACTTCTTTTGAACCACCAAATGCTTGTGATTACTAATCAATATTTCCACTGTATCAACTTGCACAGAAAAAAAGTAATGAGTCAAAAAAAAAGAAAAAAAAACAAAACCTCAAATAACCTATTACCCCACATTATAAATCTGATCTAAGTAACCTATTGCTGTCAAATAATTTTAGTATCAGCTACAAATAGGACAATTTAAGAAAAATACAAAACTCAATACAAAATTCCATCAATTAAGCTTAAATAATAGTAAAGGACTTTGGGTATCTATAGTCAACTTTTATGTTGGGGGAGAGGGTGAAAGCAAAGGTTATTTTAGGGACATCCTAGATAATGAGAAGTAATTATTGTCACATCTTTATCCTACACCTTGATTTTATAAAAAAAATGCCAAAGTCTTTACATAAGGATAAAATAAGTTTATTAAGTTTATTTAGGCTGTATGTGCATACCCTCCAACATGACCCATTTCATTAGGAACAAAAAAGTCTGCTTCTCAGTTTCCAACTGTCAGTTACTATGGTAACCTCCTTTTGTTCAGTTTGCAGGGGTTCTCAACCCTGTCCTCAAGTACCACTAATGGTCCAAGTTTTTTAAATCTCCTTGCTGGAGGTGAGCTTATAACTGACAGTTACATTTTGAAAGCTCCACAGGTTTTGCAGGGAGAACTACAAAACATGGACCATTAGTGGTACTTGAGGACGTGGTTGAGAACCCCTGAGTTAAGTCATTTCACCAGGTAAGCATGACAGTTGGAAGCTCAGGTGCGGAGTATATTTTACCTAATGGAATGGGTCATGTTGGAGGGTTTGTCAGTGCAACTATTGAGCCTTTTAAAGGTATATGGAGATTCTAGCTCTTGGTAAAGAAAATAAGTAAAAGGGTAACATCTTATTTTAATTGACTCTAGTTCACCAACATTGCTAGATATAAATTATTGTGTGCAATAGTTATGGAGAAACAAAGGAGGAACTTTAAGTGACACTCAGAATTTTAATTCCTGACTAGACACTGGTCTCTTATAGTTTTCTTTTTATAGGGTGATTCAATGGATACTGCGTCTGGAATAGAGGCCTGATGTTTTTGTGAAATGACAGCAGGAAATTGTACTGTGTATCCATGACAACACACAGCGGAGGTAGCCATTTTGTGGTACTTCAGTGATGTCAATCGTGTTCATAGGCTTTCAGCTTTATTATAAATAAATGGTAGGAGCAGAGCTTGTACTGCACTTCAGCAATGCTCATCATCTAGTGAAGGATTAAAGAGCCAATTTAGGAACCTAATAGAGTGGTAGATAGGCCTCTCAGCCTGTCTCGTATGAGACAGAGTCTAAAAAAATATATATTTCTCCAACAATAAGTGCTCTTTAGTTGAACCATAGCTCACAAATTTCAAAATGCTGCAAAAAAATGGAAAGCATTCAAAAAATCCTAATATTCTACATATTATGTGGATGGTTGTAATTACGATCTCGAATTTCATCCTAAATATAACATAAAGATGTGTGCCTTTAATAATTGCTATTCAATAGAAAAGATGGGTTTTTGTTACCATGGCTACAATGTGCTGTAAAATGTGGTTTCTATGGAAACCAATAACACTGACAGGCCCAAGGAATATTTAATTCTTGCTGTATCTGCATTTGCAGTCTATGGTCCACATTGCAGTAAGCTCAGAGGCCATACTGCAAGCTATGGCTACAGTATTGTGTAATGTTAGGTTTTAACCCATTCTTGCTACACAGATCTGTATGTAACAGTAATAGAGAAATAAGTACAGGGCACCATTCTTTATGTGTTTGCTCACTGAATAAATTAAATGTTGTTCTTGTAGAGGGTGTTTTTCTCAATATAATGGACCGGATCTGTAAGTATGTGCGAGAGAGGGCAGTGCACACCCCGTCACTCCCCTCTTATGCTGCCATAAGCCGTCATTAAGTGTATCGTGCGGATCAGCGGTCCATACGACTGCTGATCCGCTGCAGCCCCCTCCCACACTGTACACTTAGTATGTAGCCCACTTTAACAGGCGGAGGGGAAGCACAGCCCATTTCCACGGAAATGGGCTCAGACGGAACAAAGTTCCGTCTGATTGATTGTTTATACACTAGGGTTACTATAGTAACCCTAGCGTAACATGCGTTAATAATTCTGAATCCGGTCCAGTTATATTTCCGGATTGTATATAATGTAACTGCGAGGGATGACAATGACTCACACGTGATAGCAGCTGCTCTGAATTTTTTTTAAAATAGAAACATAGAAAGTGACAGCAGATAAGCATGACATTCCCAGTTGTTGTTGTTTTAAACTATACTGACCCGAGACCCTATTTGATCCTCAATTTAAGATGTAGTATATGTTATTTGTCCCAGGCATTTTAGAATTGTTCATCTCTACCACATCCAACTCGAGGCTTTTTTTTAAACTTATATCAACCACCCTTTTATTGAAGTCATTTTTCCGCACATTTCCTCGTGTTCTGTTACACCTATTCCTTTGAAAATGCCCCTTCCTCTACCTGGTAACACCCCTTGATATATTAAGCTGTTATTATATGGCCCCTGTTCCTTCTTCTCTCCAAGCTATACATGTTTATTATATATATTATGACACGGGCATGTTCCATTTTAGTTGCTCTTCTTTGCGCAGTCTCCAATGTATTTTTGTCTTTCTAGAGATATGTGGCGTTACTACTTCTCTCCTTCTTATTCCTCTCCCTATGCAACCGAGCATCTGACTTGCCTTTATCATCCCTTTGTTACATTGCTTGGCTACCTGTAAGTCCCGTGAAAATGATGTTTATGGCTATGGAAATGGCCAGCGTTACGTGTAATTTGCGTGCAGCTGCTTTTAATCTTTATTTGTGACCGAATTGTTCACAACCCTCAGTTAGGCCCATCGTGTGCATTTAATCCTATTTAAAAGCTGAAGTCTTTCGTTACGGTCACATGACGTTTACTGATGCTTCTTAGTGATTAAAGAAGTCTACATTCCAAACTGAGTCAGGGGTTCACTTAAGATGCATTTGGCTTATAAGCATAAATAAAAGTGTGAAATATGGAGGTCTACTGCTGCCTATCTAATACTGGAAGTGTCAGTCATTCCAGACACATTTACTTGTATTCCATAAAAATATTTGGCTGTTATTGTAGATTTTTTTTCCATATTTTACGATAATCCACAATGTATACGTTTATATACATGTTTTTTTATTTTTACTTTTTGCATTCTTTACTGGGAAATTTCCCAAAAATCCCCTGTACGACTTCTCCTTATAAGCGCCTATATGCCCTAGTACATCCCTTTTCTGTACATCTTTGTGTACACCAGAACAAAATTCTTACTTGTAAACACTAGCACCTGATAGCTGTGGGTGATATTCCTGATTATCGCATAGTGTGTTCTTAGTAATATCTCCGGTGACTGGAATGTTATGTCAGTTGCTGTTAATATCACATAGTGTGTAGCCAGCATTACTCATACCCAAAGGGTAGTATGGTGTATTCTGGTGTCTTTATGCAATGCGAACTCTACCTTTCACTGAATAATTCGTAATTGCATCAGGTTTCTGCGTGTTGTTTTTCCTCAGTCCTGGTGTAATGAACCAAACCCAGAGTTTGAAAATAAGGGAAAATCCTGTGGAAAGTTACACCTGGGCAAAACCATGTTAAATTTCAGAGGGAGTGAAATAAATGTTATTCTTTTCATATAGGGAGAATACTTGGTTTTTGCTTACTGCCCACAGATACTGATCAGCTTTACTTTTAAACAGTTCCTTTTACTTTGGCTAAAACATCGCCTCTTAACTCTAAGGGCCAGATTTAAGCTTCAGGAAAGGAAAAGTGGAGATGTTGCCTATAGCAACCAATCAGATTCAAGCTCTTTCCTATTAGATACTAGAGAATGTCAACTAGAATCCGATTGGTTGCTATATATATATATCTGGTCCCAATAGTGTTTGCAACAGATAACATTTGCCTTCTCTGCAATTCAACGTGGTTTTTCTCGGATGTAACTATCCATTTGATTTTTTTTCCTATTTGTAAACTCTGGATTGGGTCTAATGATTTTATTAATAATTATGCGACCACATATTAACCCATTCACTTTTGGAAAGAACAGATCATTCCGCCGCTGCTCGCCGGACCGAGGCGACAGGTGAGTAAAGTCTTTCTGCAGGGTTAGGGTCAGGCTGTAGGGGAAGGAGGGTTAGGGTCAGGCTGCAGCAGAGGGAGAGTTAGAGTCAGGCTGCAGGAGATGGTGGGTTAGGGTCAGGCTGCAAGTTAGGGAGGGTTAGGGTCAGGC
>WWET01000827.1:186849-228285 GCA_011038615.1 Limnodynastes dumerilii
TCCACTTTCCTATTACATACTAGAGAATGTCAGCTAGAATCTGATTGGTTGCTATGGGCAACATCTCCACTTTTCCAAACACGCAGCTTAGTAAATTTAGCTCATTGTATATATTAGCTTCGTGTGTATTATAATACATTTCTAGAATCAATGGCTTCACATACTAGTACATAAAAAAGATGTTAATTTCCCAGAATCATTTCCAAACTCATCATTCACTCAGATAAAATGTGTGTTGTTTTAGAAGGAGTTGAACAATGTTTCTATTCATTCCTGACTTTTTGTTCTCTAATGAATCATATGCACACGTGGAACACATGACCAGGATGCATTCGTACACAGGCTTTGGGCCTATTCAGTTGCATTGTTTTTTTGTAAATATGACGAGCTGTCTGAAGAAAGTACAAGAGCAGATCACAGAAACACAATGCACTGTGTTGTGACCTCAAATTGTGTTTGATTCTATGAGGATCAGAGCGTCCTGTCTTAATATATATATAACATGTGCCTCAATCCTGTGCGTCCAAAAGTCCATATAAAATGCTGAAAACATAGGGCTCATTGATGCATAGAATAGATGATAGTGTTTTTAGCAAATACCAGACAGATCATAAAGTGTATGCTCTCTGCAAAACCATGGTGCACTGCAGGGGGCAAATAAATGAAAACTTTTTTGCATGCAAAGAAAATATTTAGCATTTGCCTTTTGCACGGAAATACCATCTTCCTACGACATTTTTAATGGGTGGGGCCTCATATAATCACCCCACTCACTAGTACACTGAACTAGGTGGTTAAGTTCCACCCCTAATCATTCCAACTTTAGGGAATGTAGAATAAATGGACCTGATTCAGACTTAAGACGGATCTTGAAATTAAGAGAGGAAGGTTACACCTGGGCAAAACCATGTTGATTTCAGGGGGAGTCAAGGTAATTGTATTCTTTGCATGCAGGGATATATCTTTGAATTGCTTACTGCACACAGACACTGATCAGCTTTACTATCACACTAATATTTAGACTTGGGATAGGAAACATCACCTCTCAACTCTAATACTGTTTGCAACAGTTGAAATATGACTCCCCTGCAATCAACATGGTTTAGCCCAGGAATAACTTTCACCTCTCAGGACCTGATTCACACTTAACTCACTCTTCCATCCCCCAACGACCCCCTCCCCCTACGTTTTTAGGTACCTTATGGCACTGACGAGTGCCATAGGGTTACTTTATATCTCCGTGCAATGTCCGTACGCACATTGCCACCCACCGCCCTCCCCAGCTAATCTAAATACCTCCCCCTCACACTTCTTCCTAAAAACGCCCCGAGGCGTCATGATGCCGCGTCTATGGACGTAAATCCCTGCGTGCGGTCTTTAAAGACTGCACCTACGCACCAATCTGGTACGTACATAGCATAAATGATCTACTACGCATGTGCAGTAGGTCATTTCGGGCTAATATACACATAAGAAGCAAAAGCTTCTTAAGTGTGAATCAGGACCTTAATTTCAAGCTCCTTTTTGAGTCTGAATCAGGCCCAATATGTATGAATAAATCTACTTTTTGGAATGTTGTGTGCAGTGTTTGCTATGCAATTCTTTATAGTTGAGAGTGGAACAGGAAGGAACACTTCTCTAACCACAGGTAGTTACAGGGTTAAAACTGAAAAAGGGAACACACAGAATGTTAAACATATTGTAGTAGATAAGAGAGCTGAGCAAATACAAAAGTGGACTTTGAGGTTCTATAAAAGACCAGTGTTTCTGAGCAATTCCTGTCTCTCAGCATCTGTCACCTGATAGGCAGCCATTTTTTAAGTGCCATTTTCATTGGCCCGGAAATTAAAATGTTGTTGTTTTATAATTTAATCCTGAGGTGACAGCTCTGAACAGAAATTAAACATCATTAATGATCAAGTGCCCTTTCCAGTGAAATAATGGTTATGGCGGATGGTGATTATGGGCCGGACTCTCCGTGCAATGTCCGTACGCACATTGCCACCCACCGCCCTCCCCAGCTAATCTAAATACCTCCCCCTCCCACTTCTTCCTAAAAACGCCCCGAGGCGTCATGATGCCGCCTCTATGGACATAAATCCCTGTGTGCGGTCTTTAAAGACTGCACCTGCGCACCGATCTGGTACATAAATAGCATAAATGACCTACTACGCATTTGCAGTAGGTCATTTTGGGCTAATATACACTTAAGAAGCAGAAGCTTCTTAAGTGTGAATCAGGACCTTAATTTCAAGCTACTTCCTAAGTCTGAATCAGGCCCAATATGTATAAATAAATCTACTTTTTGGAATGTTGTGTGCAGTGTTTGCTATGCAATTCTTTATAGTTGAGAGTGGAACAGGAAGGAACACTTCTCTAACCACAGGTAGTTACAGGGTTAAAACAGAAAAAGGGAACACACAGAATGTTAAACATATTGTAGTAGATAAGAGAGCTGAACAAATACAAAAGTGGACTTTGAGGTTCTATAAAAGACCAGTCTTTCTGAGCAATTCCCCTGTCTCTCAGCATCTGTCACCTGATAGGCAGCCATTTTTTAAGTGCTATTTTCATTGGCCCGGAAATTAAAATGTTGTTGTTTTATAATTTAATCCTGAGGTGACAGCTTTGTACAGAAATTAAAAATCATTAATGATGATTATCAAGTGCCCTTTCCAGTGAAATAATGGTTATGGGGGATGGGGATAATGGGCTGGATCCAGACTTAAGAAGGAGCTTGAAATTAAGAGAGGAAATTTACTCCTGGGCAAATCCATGTTGATTTCAGGGGGAGTTAATTGTATTCTTTGTATGCAGGGATCTATCTTTGAATTGCTTACTGCCCACAGATACTGACTAGCTTTACTATTACACTGTAATTAAGACTTGGGTCGGGAAACATCACCTCTCAACTCAATACAGCATATTAAATATGACTCCTCTGAAATCAACATGGTTTAGCCCAGGAGTAAGTTTTCTCTCTTAGGGCTCTATTCTTTTTGCAAGATAGCGGCATCATGCTCCGACTGAATTAACTACATCTAAACAGCAATATGTCCATGTCAATGCTTGCAAATGACAAAAAGTTGATCAGCTGGTAGGTATTCTTGGAATTTTGCTGTATCCGAATGTAGTTATAATTTCTGCCTTTTCTTGTGGGTTTTTGATTTGGTTTTTTTTTTGTTTTAGTTTTTTTTATGTTCTTTCTTTCGTAATTGTGAGGGGGAGTCTAGTGACTGCAGCATTTCTCTTCCTGTACAAAACAATATCAGTACAAGCTGTTAGCTGCCGCATTCAGCTGCCACAGAACATTTGCCATGTATGTGTACAGGGTGGGGTATCCTGTGCTTAACTGTACAAGTACCAGTGCTGGACAACAATGCATTGCACTCAGTGACTCACATTTTCTAGCCTGCTCCCAGGTGACAGCTATAGTCCTTTTAGTAGTGACTAGCTTTTTCAGAAAGGCTTTAACTAGTCAGATTTCTGCAGAAAACCTGACACAAATTCAGCACAAAAACAAAACAAAACACAGGACAGCACAAGACAAGACTTCAGTTTTGTTAATGACAGGAAAGTGATATACAATGTGGACGAAGCAGATATGTCTTCACAAAATGTTAATGTCTAATGTTTTCTTGGACACGGTTGAAGGAACTAAAGTTCGGAATGATTTTCCCAGGAAAATAAACATTTTGCGCACATAATGTTCTTCCTGGATGATGGAATTATCCTTCCATATCTATGTCATAGGTTTCTGCCTCCGTAATTAGGGTGTATCCCAGAAGAGAAACATGGCTGTGGTTATGATTCTCTGTACATAGTCTGTGTTTTAGTTGGGTACTTTTCACGCCCATGCCGTTTAACCCATTGTATAATTGCAAATGCCAGAGAATTAACTTTTATATATGAGCACAGATGTGTAGCTATTTATATGAAAGATTATTCTTTCATTTCATATCTGTGGAAAAACCCTGTTGAGGTGACCATGGATGGTAGATTACTAACAGGAGATCAATAAGGATCATGCACAGTGCTCTCCAAACCGGTTTCAGTACTGCGTAATTCAGGTAGATGGATTAATTCTTAGATCATTTGTTTTGACAAACCTTGATTTATACAACAGTATTAAGTGATCGGTCCAAGCCCCAAGTAAATATTTACGAGGTAGGAACATTTGTTAATCTAATTTTGCTGTACAAAGAAAAATAAACCTGTTCCCACCTGATAATATAGATAGCAGGTCAGCCATGTCATAATAAAAGCATTGATTACTTAAGCTTCTTAGGAAATATGGAAGTGTTCCTCCTATCATCCAATGAAATTTGAACTTTTATAATACATATTGTGTATTTTAAAAATGTTAACTAATATAATCTTTGGTTGCTATTGGCAACATCCCTTTTTTCCTTTTTAGCATGTTGACTTAATCTCGGCCTTAATTTTAAAAACTGTGAGAGCTTTCTGAACATTTCAATGTTTTTAGCCGTGTTGGATGCCCAAAGCAGATATTTAAGCTTACAAGAGCGCTACTGGATGTTACTACCTGTTCTGCAAGTAGGCTGTACTGTCTCTATGAAGACATTGAACTGGAGCGCATTCATGATACTGTTAGGACAGGCTTCAGCCCTTACGCCCTATGCAAATTTCCAAGCTGTCCCCATGTTATGTGGGGGTGGAATCATTACAGTAAGGTCTTCCTGTCATAAGCCTGTATGTGAAAATGGAGTCAGGATCGAGCAGTAGCAGAAGCAGAGGTCTGGATGTGATCTATTGCCCACTTAGAGCACAATGTAGTAGTGTCCACATCTAGTGGGTTTAAGCATAAGTAAAGGGTTATTAGCACTACACAGGCCCCTAAGACATACAAGCAAACATGTGTTTTATCTATGATGACTTCCACCTACATGTGTCTGGTACAAGTTACGGATGCATGGTTCCGTACGCCTGGAGTTCCATCTGACGGTTTAAGTATTTCCATGTGGATCAGCGGTTGCACGGACTGCTGATCCACAAGGGAGACTTAAGATAGGGTTATGGCAGGGTACGTCCTGCCAGGGTGTGGGTCCCTATCGCGAACAGCCCTATTTCGATAGGATCGTTCTCTCCCAGACAGTTCCAAGATGGCTGTGTAATCGCTTCTGCCACGATCACGGTGCTCTAAATGGTAAGTTTCCCCAACCCGTTCCCTAGTCCTTAACCTAACCCTCCCCTTCTATTACCCAACCCCTAACCCTCCCTTCCCTGCAGCCTGACCCTGACCCTCCCTTCCTCACAGCCTGACCCTAACCCTTCCTTCCCCGCAGCCTGATCCTAACCCTAACCCTCCCCTTCCACAGCTCTAACCCTAACTCCCTCCCCTAACACTAAAAGTCCACATAGAGGTTACTCACCTATCCTGCGGCGGGTCTGGTGGCGCTTCCGAAAATAAATAAGTGAGTATGCTGATCGGCACACTCACCCATTCAGAAAAAAAAAATCTAAAATGGCTGCTATTTGAAATAGAGACAGCCGAAAAAGAACTTTCACCTCTCTCTACTTCGGAAAGACAGCCCTCGTAGCAGGGACTCCCACCGGTGCCGCTATAACCACGCAAGAGGGAGTGACAGGGGAGGCCTGAATCTGACTCTGAGATGGTCCTTAAAGTTAGCATCACCAGCCTATATCTTATTATGCTTAGCCAAATATGAGCTATGCCTGGAATATGCTGGGAGTTGTAGTTTCACAATAGCTGGAGTGCCTAAGGCTGCCTATGCCTGGTTTATTATTTGTAGGTAATGGCACTTGATGGGGAACTGCCTTCGTCACGTCTTCATCTAATATGGTCTCTTTGAGGAAATCTGTTCAGGTGCAATTCTCATAAGTGACCTCACCACTTGGGCAAGAATGTGGGCCTGGGACGCTGGTGGCGTGTACATTTACTCTTGCATGTAAAGTAAATCTGACCTCCGTTCTTCCTGTTCCTACTGTTCTGTGTCACTTGTTTTTCTGTCAGACTGTTTTAACTGAACCATGAAATAAAGGAAGTGGTTAATCTCTATTTTGGTTAAGTTCATTGTTACTTGAGTACAGTAATTAAGAAAAAAGTATATGTGTTTTTAAGTAATTCATACACAAGGTAAAATATTATACAGCTCTTTGGGGGTATGTTACAACTCGCTGACAGAAACCGTGCCAAAAAATGAATAATTCAGTAGATGTCTCAGATGTCTCTCTGGCATAGTATAGTCGCAATAAAAAATATAAATGTTTTCTGTGGTGAATTAAAATGTATTATTTACTTTTAAAAATGTTAGCTCCTGTTACTTTGTCCCACTTCTCTCTCCTGCCCTATCATTTGGATGAGGTGTGAAGGCCCAGAAGCCTTTAGTGCAGGCACTGTATCAGATGGGATGATTGAGTGTATTGACAGAGAACCAAGCAATCTTGAGAACAAATAAAATAAAAACCCTTATTTTAAAACTACATGTTGGGTTCATAATGTTATACATCAAGGTGGAATTCCATAAAAGACAGGTTTTCATACAAATATGAGTTTTTATACAAATTTAGCTGCCTTCACTAAGCCTACAGAAATCATACAAATATGGCACCCTTTACTGAGGCTGCATATAAACATGGTGGCCTTCGATAAGCCTTCTAACAAATATGGCAGCATTCTCTGAGCTTACCTACAAATATGGTGGCCTTCACTGAGCCTGAATACAAATATGGTGGCCTTCACTCCCTTATCTACAAGCGTCTAAGGTTTTTCCATGTCGCACTTGTCATATGTCAAACATATATTGACTAAATGTGACACGAAAGGGAAAATATACATTTAAAGCATTACTCTCCTTATGAATATTTGTCCTAAATCTCCACCTCTTTTAAGAAGGAAATATAAGAGGAGAATCTATACATTTTTGTACAAAACAAAGCTAAGCCTCTTTTGCTGTGACCATCTGTAATTGAGGTTGGCCCCTGTGTTCTTAAGATAAGTCTTATTAATGACGCCGAGTTGACCCAAGAGAATGAGACTAAACAGGCCGTGGTTTCTTATAAAGAGTAAACACAGGCATGCAGGCTTACGCATTGCTTTACTTTAGTATGCTGGCATGAGTTGATTATAAGTTTGTCTTCTCTGGGAAATGTTACAAGGTTTTACAGTAAGAACCTAAAGCAACCTTCTAATTTATAATTTGTACACTGCGTTTGTGATGCCATTCATATTATTTCCCATTCTTCACTCAGGATCTGTTGCGATGATTTAAACTAACCACTCGTGACAGTCAAACTCCTGCTTCGCAGACTTTGTTTCAGCCACTAAAACACATACAATACCTATCTTTTTTGTATTGCTAAAAATTAATGGACAAAAAAATCTAGAGAAATAGAATCTGATGGCAGATAAGAGCCAATTGCCCCATCCAGTCTGCTCAATTTATTTATTTTAACTATATTAAGCCTAGACCATGCTTGACCCTTAATTTAGTGGTTAAAGTAAATATGAGATTTGTAACACATTATGTATTCTTGTAAGGCTGTATTTAGAGGTCAGGTCACCCCAGACAAACTCTAAAGCCACTCAGTCCAGTCATCATGTTGATTAGGCTTATGCTCTATACAATTAATCATATAACATTACCGATATTGTATCTTAGCATTGGATGTGCTGCCTGTCAGATGCCAGATATGAATACAATGTCCCACTCATGACTTCCCAATGTATGCCTTGTATATTTTTCACATGAGCACCAAATTTCTGTATGCAGTATACACAGAGGACCGCATTCAGAAAAATATACGCACGCACGTAGCAAGGAACACCCACCAAAACCCCGGTCACTCCCCTTGCTAATCCGTGCTCACGTAAACTTACACCACCATAGACCACCTCTATCTTTCCGTGTGCCGTCCCGTGCGTCTGTGTCCTTTGTATGTGCATATCATGATAATCACGCCCACTTTCCTTCATTTAAATGCATCGCCCCACCATTTTCACCTAAACTCTCCCACGCGTATATTTGCGTCCCATATCCGTCGTATGTACACACGTGCGTATAATACGTCTGTCCGTAAGGCACTTCCGTGTGAATAGTCTACGTCAACTACGTACAAAAAGTTACTACGCATGCGCAGTTGAAACGTACCTAAAAATGCACACGGGAATCGCCGTGAAAACGGAAGTCTGAATACAGCCCAGAGTGAGGAGTCCTGGCCCTTGTGCTGTGCCATGGAACCTATGTTACCCAGGACTGTGGGTGGATGCTATTGACCCTCAGAATGCCAGTGAGTAGGCCATGTACCTCCCTATCAAAGGCTGTCCGTCAAGTGGTTTCCTGGGCCACGTGCCTCATGGTTAATTTGCCACTGGAAATGGTTCATGAAAAACACATTTTTGCAATCCATATAATAAAAACACCATATGCCAGATTTACTAAACTGCAGGTTTGTAAAAGTGGAGATGTTGCCCATAGCAACCAATCAGATTTTAGCTGACAAGCTCTCTAGTTTGTAATAGGAAAGTGACAGCTATAATCTGATTGGTTGCTATGGGCAACATCTCCACTTTTCCAAACCCGCATCTTAGTAAATCTGGCCCCATGAGCCTATATTTATACAAAGTTCTAAAGTAGAGCAATCAGTCTGTGTTCTGGAATTCTTACTAACTGCAATCTGTGGGATTGACGATGTTACAGTTCAGGGGGAAGATCCAGAACAACGTTTCCCTGCGTATTGACGCCTGGCGGAGACGCAAAAATGCGTTTTTGTATGTACTGAGCATGCGTATGGCAGATTTTACGCTACCTAACTCTGAGCGTAAGGGCCTTGCACATAACAGTAGCATAAAAACGTTCAAGGGGGCGTGCCAATATTACGATAGCCGTAAGTACGTTGAAATTACGTGATGTAGGCGGGGGTTTGCATTTAAATCGTACAGTATGGGCGTGCTTAGCGGCGAAACTACGTGCAGGCTATACGTACGGACGTGAGCGGTTACGCTGCCAAAAGTTAAGGTAGGGTTGGGAAAGCATAAAGCGGACAAAGTACGTTCATTCAAGGGGTGTGCCTAGGGGAGTGTATAGAAGGCACGCTCGCGTAAATACGCTACGCTATGAAACGGATTAGAAGCGGAGTTCTGGATCTACCCCCAGATCAGTAAGAGAGAAGTCTGCTTTTCACCAATTGACAATAGAGCATTTGTAACACAAGAAATATTCAACACCATGTAGATAACTTTTAAGGCCATCATTTCATTGCAGGGGAAGTCTGAAGTTCTGTAATTACACGCTACTTTGCTTTACCGCTTAATCATATGGCTGCCATCCTGCTTAGAATCACAGGATGTCTGATGTCAAAGTGATGTCAGTCTACCTTATGTGTAACACTAACCATTACTGAAGTCATATTACTGTAGAAAATTGCTAAAAAACCACTGATGCATAGAAATCTCGAGTTTTATTCTGCCTTGTGTCTCACATCCTGCAATTCCACTAGTAAACAGTAATTCTTTCTACGACTGACATCACACAAAGGAAGAATAATTATTTTTAAACAATTATTAAAACGTGGACCTTTAGTTTTTTCTCTCTGCTATGACTCATGAATACCGTAATTATGATTTCATGACTAAGTATTAGGTAACTGAAGATCACTTGTTACCTGTTCACAGAGCAGGTCAACCAGTTATGTGCTAAACTAATATTAGTATATTTGGTACAGTCACTGTTTGCTGTGTCTTTCCCTTTGTTAATAAAGCTATGTTATTAACACAGTACAGATGGGCAAAATAATTAGCATACTGCATAGCAAATAAATCAGATAATGTCTTTTTAATCAAGTAATCCATCTAAGATTTCCATGTATCTATTAGAAAGATTATGGTCATAGGTCTGATTCTTAGTTAAGTGTGTAGTATTTTTTGCATATCTAGAATTTCCATGTTTCTTCTATGTTGCCTTTTCATCTGTGGTTTATACATTGCAAATACTTACCTACAATACCACACAGGAGGTAGCTCAAGGCCTGGGGAACGTTTATTGTTTTGAATATGTCTTTCAGCAAAACTTACATTTTCATATTGGGTAATAGCTATAAGTTATGGTCGGTCTGTGGTCATTTGTGTCTCATTTGTTTGGGCTTCTGACCGTCTTTCCATTTTCGGAAGCATTTGATATATTGAATAGGCAAATATGTGAGAAATGGAAATCTTTAGGAAATTATTCAGCGAAAAAAAAAAAAATAATAACTTGCATAGTAAGGGCTTTGGGCCTGATTCAGAGATGCGATTTTATCGCTACTTAGGTGCGTATATTTAGGATCTTAGAAGATTTGCATCAATGTGCATGCGTAGTAATAGTGCAACGCCGTCTACGTAGAGGTTAGGATCTTAAATTCGCTAAGAGCGGACCTGTGAATTGATCGCAAGCACTTAAGATCTTAAGTGCTGCGGAAGTTTAAGATCTGAAGGATTTGCATGGAAATGGGCGGGGGGAGGCAGGGAGATGAGGGAAAGTGGGCGCGGGCAGACACTTAGGATCTCAAATAACCGCAAATACTTCCCTTAAGATCTCAAATGACAGCGCAGAGTTAGGGTTGCTCAATGGTGGTCTAACTTTAAGATCCGCCGCTGTTTGCAAGGGGAGTGACTATTTAAACAGTGGGCTGTAACCTGCTAAGATCTGAACTTGGTTGCGTATATTTGCGATCTTTTCGCAGTCGCATCTCTGAATCAGAGATCCGGAAGTGTATACGCAATCTACGTTGCAAAAAGAAACATAGATGACGTTACAAAATTACTGCGCATGCGCAGTAACACATATCGGCAAACTCCGGGCGCATATGCAATGCGCCAGGAGCTCTGCATACCACCCTAAGTTTCTAGAATCCTATTATTTAAACAAAATGAAAAAAGATTATCTAAATACATATGTTACTTTGTATAAGTAAAAATTTGTAAGATTAGTGATCAGTGACAATGTTTCTAGAATGTAAAATGGCCTTTCTTTCACTTTGGATTAAACGTTTTTGTTGGCAAATTAGAGAAATTTTAAAGCCTTGACATTGCAATCTCTTGTAAACTGAGACCTTTCAGATATCTCAAGATATGTTCCTGTATTTTGATTAGTATATATTTGCTTTATAGGCTTATTGAACAATGCTGGCGAACATGTCAATGTTCTGTAAATAAAGAATGACAGGGAGAAAGGAAGTTCAGGTAGATAATGTTGTTTAGACTGTATCTGGGTTATGTCCGAACTAATATCTGTTGGCTAAAATTATTAATTTTATTTCCAGCAGTAAATAATATTTATGTATTACGTTCATATCTCCTCTTCATTGGACGTAATTATGTTCTGGTTGGATTACCTCAAAATAAACTTTGTTAAATTAAATGTAGAAAAATAGATATTGCGTGTGATGTTCAACTACACAGCTAAGGGAAAGTAACCCGCTATAACATATATAAGTCAGCAGATACAGGTGCTGAGGATTGCAGGTGACATCTATAAGGCCTGCATGAGGATCTTGGGTATGCTGGTTGTGTGTAGTAGTGATTACATTGCATAGTAATGAAATACTACCCTGGAGCTTGGTAAGGTCTTGGGAAGATATTAATAAGGACCGTATTCAGGCTACCGAACATATAACATATACGTCCGGTGTTTAGCGATTTTTACTACTGCGCATGCGTAGTACATTTTGCATGTAATCTACGTATCTTTTCCTTACGTAGATTGCGTATATGTGTTAAAAATTAACTACGCAAACGCAGTAGTAAAAATAGCTAAATACCGGACGTATATGTTATACGTTCAGTAGTCTGAACACGACCCTTAAATGTTTAATTTGATTATAGGTCTGGATGTTAGTAGATTTGTTTATAGGATTGGGTTATAATTGAATTGCATATACTGTAGGATTTTGGTGACTTTGCTTATGGGATAGGATTCTAGTGAATTTGTTTATAGAATAGGATTCTAGTGAATTTGTTTATGGGATAGGATTCTAGTAAATTTGCCTATACGATAGGGTTTTATTGGAATGATCATTTTCATGCCGACCCAGAAATAATAAAAAAGAAACCTCATTGTAATTCTATTCTGGACTATGGCTATTTTGGTTCATCTCTTTACATCAGTTCCTCCAATTTCATAAATTTGAGAGGCAAATGACTTATTTTGGGTTCTTGTCAAGTTGTTTTTTAAAATATATAGGTGGATATAATAAATCATTCATAGAAAGTGATTTTTAGCACTAAATTATACTTCTTTTTCCAGTTCTAGTAAGGTAACTTTACCAATAGGTAAAATTTGTTAATAATTAATGAGGTAAAGGTTAATATCCTAAATGCAAGCCTGATAGCTGTACCTTGACATAACTGTGTCGTCATCAATAAACTTATGCAACAAAATGGCTGCCTCCAGTGTATGTGGAGATATTGCAGCAACCCATCCACCTTAAAACTGCTCAAACTCCTTATCAGAGTGTAATATGATGACAATTGTAGCCTTTATTCAAACCCACACACAATCTCCCAACCAGCACATATTAAACACATATTTCCATTGGGTTATTTTTCTACAATCCCAGTAACCCCCATTGATAAGCTATTTATTGAACATTACACATTGGCACTCTGGGTCACCTGTCATTTTAAATTTCCTGTGCCACACATGAAGTATTCTATCGTGCCCACACGGTCATGATGCAAGCAAATCATATTGGTTTATGTGGGTGTTTGCCTCATAAGTAAGATACAGCATTGCTCAGTCATGAGTCCTTGGCCCTGTTCAGTCAGCGAGCGATGATTCATTCTTTATAATTTGTTTTTGGTGTGACAAGATGAACAGCGAGAATTATTTTTACTGTAGAAGTGATCATTGCCATCTCACATTAATGAAATTTTCTTTTCTGTGGATCTGTTTTTAATACTGCAAACAATACCTGTAATTTGCTTAAAATATCTCTATATATAGCTTAAACCCTCCTAATTCTTATGTAACAATGGGAAACATAACCTTTGTATATATTATTGGAAGATTTTAAATATTTTCCATGTCCTCTTCAGGTAGCATAGATTCCCGCTCATATGTAGGTGGATATTTGGGGCCAGATTTACTAAGCTGCGGGTTTGGAAAAGTGGAGATGTTGCCCATAGCAACCAATCAGATTTTAACTGACATTCTCTAATATCTAGTGAGAGCTAGAATCTGATTGGTTGCTATAGGCAACATCTCCACTTTTCCAAACCACAAGCTCAGTAAATCTGGCCCTTGGTCTAATATAGGTGGTTAAATTGACTGATCTGGTTGATTCTGAATGAGAACACTTTGGTAGATAGAAGTCACCATTCAATCAGATTTCATGCCTCTCCTGAACAGATTTTGTGTGATATAGATGTACAGCTTGGAATGATTATTTTTTTTCTGTGATCCAGACTCTAAGGGCCTGGCATAAAGGTTTGGTAACAATTGGCATGCGCATTGTGTACATACATCGTTGTAAAGGTCATCTAGCATCTCTAATGTGTGTGTACGTGCTTGCACTAAGTATAGGAAGCTGCAAGTTGACCTGCTCTAAAGTGACTCAGTTGCGTAGTTCAGAACATTGTGCGTGCTCGTCCTAACCCAGCGTTGAATCGCCCCTTACTGCCATGTGTACGCACGTCTAGCAGTGGTAGCAACAGTTCGCAAATGCTAATCTGTGCTGCGTGCTTTACATATGGGCCTAGATCTCTCATCTAGAATCCCATTATCCCGATATTGTATTTAATAATATCTCATTAAGCATAGCGTCCACTTTTCCCTCCTTTTATTCAAGGGATACCAGAAAATTGTAATTGTAAAAGAAGCAACAATTGGATCTGATTTTAGAAATGAAGTGGAAATTGATTTTTACACTTGCATACCCTCATTCCAGACCAGGCACTGGCAACCTTTGGAACTCTAGATATTGGTAAACTTATTTATTAACAGGTTTTTATATAGCACCATCAGATTACGTAACTTACAACATGCTTCAGCTACATAGTCTTAGTAAATACCTGGTAAAGCATGCTGGGACAACACTTGTTACTAAACTGCAAGAAAGGAAAAGGGGAGATATTGCCCATAGCAACCAATCAGATTCTAGCTGACATTTTCTAGTATGTAATAAGAAAGTAAGAGCTAGAATCTGATTGGTTGCTATGGTACAACTATTTTAGCATATAACAACTTATTAGAAAGAAAAAGTACAGGAATATGGGCCCAAATATACTAATTACAACTTCAACAGCAAGCAAACTTATTAAAATGTATAAAATTATTCTCAGTTGGTTAGTTATTGGCTCAAGTTCACACAATGCTGATTTTACAAAACACCTCAGTGGATAATTTCATCAAATTCAATAGATTAAATTGTCAAAATAGAATCCGCTCAAATGCTTCTTCGGTGATGATCAAACCCTTTGCTGTGGCCACACAAGTAAAATGGGCAGCAGTAAATCTGTAGCAATAGTCCTGTGATTTTGTGAACAAATGAATAGTAAATATAGTTAGATCTTACAGTTGCTCCAGGACTCCAGAAACCAGCTCTGGTGATCTTACATAAGCCTGGCAGGTACAAATCCCTACATGTAAAGTGTATCCAACTATGGATCAGACAGAAGGTTCTCACATAAGCCAACGGTTTACTTGGTCTTATGGTGCTTAATCTAACTTCAGAACAAAATTAATGTCATTTTGCTAATTTTTTTTCTGCTTTGCAAAGAATTAGAAATTGGAGCACATGAGAGGGAGTTAGTCCATCTAACATGGTTTGTGACAGTCCCTGACTACCTTTAGGCAGGTTAGGACTCTGTAGGGTGTTCAGGAGGACCCCGTATAAAATTATTCTCAGTTGGTTAGTTATTGGCTCAAGTTCACACAATGCTGATTTTACAAAACACCTCAATAGATAATTTCATCAAATTTGTTTTGTTATCTATTATAATATTGGCCCGGATCCAGAACTACGGCCATCTTCCACAGACGGCCGTAATTCAATGAACAATAGCTACTGCGCATGCGTAGTAGCAATTGTACGTAATCTGCGTATTGTTTTGATACGTAGATTGCGTATATGCGGTCTTTGCAATGAAACAAGGTTTTGACCAGGTCTACATTTACACCTGGTTTTCTTTTACTCTGGAACAGCGCTTATGTGTCCAAGTTTTACAAGTCTGATGATAGAAAATGAAAAGTGTGTTGCTGAGCATATGCTGTAAATTATTTGTCCAATAATATTATGTGACTCCTAATTGAAGCCATTGGTGGATTTTTCTATTAACTGCATGAAAAGTTGTGTGTTCATTACATGTACTTGGCGTTGGCTCATGCTAACATCTGCAGAGCTGCTGAACAGGGCTGCATCTAGAGCTGTGTGATATGGATGGTGTCCAGGGCGCAATGCTGAAGAAAAGTGACAAAAATATTATAGAGGCAGCTATTTTTTATTTTTGCCCTGGCCCAAATATATCCAGCTACAACTCTGCTGCTGAAACATATATAAAACCTACATGAAGCATTTTTTTTTATGTTTAAAAGTTTTTTAATATTTTTATTTCAAATCTAATTTGAGATTTGTTTTGTTTTAGCCGAAATTTCATATTTTCTTTCTGGAATATTGCAGCTATTAGTCATTTTCCATATATTTTATTGTGATTACGTGACTCTCCTGCAATTATCTATACAGCTGTCATATTTGTAACACTTGTAAAGGTACCTGCTAGTGTGTTATTACATATAGATGTTTGTTATTGATAAAATCAGGGTTGCCAACTCTCCTGGAATATCCGGGAGACTAACTAAATTCAGGCAGTTCTCCCGGTACCCCAGGAGAGCAGGCAATCTCCCGCACTTCCCTCTCATTACTGCAATCCGTAGTGTTCATCATAAATCGCTTCATTAAGCCCCATGACGGTATCTCCGAGATCTCCCAGAGGGAAGTAAAAAGTCGGCAACCCTAGATTAAATGTGTTGTTTTTAAAATTAAAGGCAATGGGCTGAATCCAGACTTAAGAAGGAGCTTGAAATTTAGGACCTGATTCACACTTAAGAATCTTCTTAAAATAAGAACTTAAAGTCACTCCTGGGCAAAACCATGTTGATTGCAGGGGGAATTAATTTAATTGTATTCTTTGCATGCAGGGATATATCTTTGAATTGCTTACTGCACACAGATACTGACCAGCTTTACTATTACACTGTTATTTGGACTTGGGCTGGGAAATATCACCTCTCAACACTAGTACTGTTTGCAACACATGAAATATGACTCCCCTGCAATCACCATGGTTTAGCCCAGGTGTGATTTTAAGTTCTCATTTTAAGAAGATATTTAAGTGTGAATCAGGTCCTTAATTTCAAGCTCCTTCTTAAGTCTGGATCCAGCCCTATGTCTCCCTTTCCCATGTGTTATGCTCTTGCTATGTTGAGGAGTCTGTACTGTCCCCTCCTCCCCGCTCACTCGTAACGTTCTCTCTCCTCACAGACGGTCAAGCCCACCTCTTATCCGTGTCCCGTGTGTAATCGCGTCTATAACATGCAAAAGCGGCTGACGCAACACATGAAGACGCACAGTAACGAGAAACCGCACATGTGCGACAAGGTAATAATGATCCGATGATTTATGTGCGTGATAAGAGGAGCCTGCTGGGTCTAGGGGTAAATTCTGTGCAAGGATAGAAGACAAAGGGAAGTTATAAATGGAACAGAGACAGACTGAAGTGACGGTATTAGTGAGGTGCTACAGGGATCCTAGTGTTTTCCATTGTGGGTGACCTAGATTTTATGGCTTTATGACTAAGCTCTGTAGAGCTATATAAACTATGCAGAACGGCAAACTGCGCTGTTATACTGAGCCACGTTGGAGGGCTAGGTCAAAGCAATTGCCAGAAATGCCCTTATTATGGCCCGTATTCATAGCTAAGGGTGAGTAGGGTGTGGACAGATTTGCACCTAACACCCCCCCCTGTTTTTAGGTACCTTATGGCACTTATGAGAGGCATAGAGCTGCCTTATCTAACTGCGTAAATACGCATGAAACGTTCTTCTGGATCTGCCCCAATGCCTCCCCCCGCCCTCCCCGGCTAATCACTCCCCTAGGTGGCATTACGCATTACGCCGTCTCTTTCTAACTAACCTACTCTGAGCGGTCTTTAAAGACAATGTAAAACACATGCATAGCAGGCAATTTCCTATATATACGCACCTAAGAAGCAGGAGGTATTCTTGATGCTCATTAAAGCATTTGTGGGCCATGGCAGCTAAGCCCCCGAGTCTTCCTGCACTTGCCACCTTGGGCATTTACACACGCTGGTACTGGCACACACTCTCCTATTTGTTTGTCTGTCCTACAGCGAGACCTCTTCATTGCAGGACTGGATCAGTCAATCACGGCTCATATCCCATACACAGCACTTGACTTATCACAGCAAAGAGACACTGAATGGGCTCCATGCACAGTGTGAGGCAGCTTGTTAGGGCTGAGGGCCTCCTTAGGACCCTCTCCTGACACCCGCAGACTTAAGAACTAAACTGGCTCCTGCGAGATAGAGGATTATGTCGCTGCTGGCAGCAGATAATGATAGGGGATTATATACAGTGGAAGACCATAGCATACGGGGATGTGACGGAATGTGGTAGAAACTGGGAAATCCTATAAATATCAGTGCAAAGAGATACAATATATTGTATGTACAGGAATCAGCAGAGATAAAACCAGTGTTTGTATAACTATTCCGATATTACATTGAAGGGAAATGTTTTTATTGTTGTTGTTATTCGTTATTTCCCACAAAGGGTCCACCTCCTAGATTCATTCCCACCAACATGACCCATTCCACCAAGTACACAATACTCCGCTCCTGAGCTTCCAACTGTCACTCACCTGGATTTAGTGAATGAACTGATGTTTGAAAAACCTTTAGCTCCAGCACAGGTGGTTACCATGGTAACTGATTGTTAGAAACTCAGTAACGGAGTATTTTTGTACCTAGTGGAATGGGTCATGTTGGAGGGTCTGTAGATAAGCATATGTTAAATATGGATCATTTGGACAGCACTTCAATGGCTACATAGCAGTGGGAACAGAACCTCCTGTATATGGAATTGAGGACCGCATTAATATCAATTCATTTACACATTAAGATAAACCTGCCCAAGGTCTTTACAATATAGTTACATTTTTTTTTTACAATTGGAACATTTTGTAGCAAGTCCCCCAATAACAAATGGAAGAAAAAAGTTTTCTACTGATCATAAAGAAGATACTTAATTATTAGGGAAGTAATCTGGAAAGATGTCTCATCACTTCAGGCAATGATGATAAATTTAGAGATTAGATTCGAAATCTATTATTTATTTATTTATTTTACCACGAAATGCCATTAGTTGCTATGGGACACTTGGGGTTGAATGACCTCGATTGACCTGTGACCTTGCTTTATGTCTTCTTTCAGTGTGGTAAAGCCTTCAAGAAACGATACACATTTAAAATGCACCTTCTGACGCATCTCCATTGTGTGGATGAAAACAGGTAACTTCCAATACAATTGTCCAGTCTGTATTTATGTGAAACCCACTTCTCGTTGCAGCTGCTGCATGTTATTGTCTTTCACAGACCTATACTCTGTGAGCCTCTTCCAGACTTCATAAAGCTCCTGACTTATGGACATAAGCAAGTCAGCTCTGAATGGGTACCGAGAATTCTGCAACGGATACCCAGCCGCCTGATGCTGGGTTCCATGGCGGAATTCAGTCTCCGCACAGGTCACGTCCCACTCACCATGTGTACAAGATGTGCGTGGTGGGTGGGCCTAGATATTTAAATTGTGCAGTAAGGGCCGGAAAGGGCCCAAGGCCCTGAAAGGTGCCCACATTCCTGTGTGCCAAATTTAGGATAAGAAACTCCACACATTATACTCTGTAACAGAGGCTACAATACGGAATATGCCCTTCAGTCTGGATCCAGGCCTGCTTTATTATGTAAATGCTTAAATACTCTGGTATACAGGCTAATAACACCACTATCCATGTCAAGTTTAACCCTGTGCAGGAAATAGTTGTACTGACGGCTATATGAGGGTACATACTGTCACATTTGCTTGGCATCTTAACTTCAGGGATTGTGATCTTTAGGACTTTTTTGTAAAACCAAATCATCCGACCTTTTTATCAGTGAAAAGATTGAGATTGTGGAAGTGTACATACTCTTGCAATATCATTCCAAATGCCTGGAATCCCTGCAATAACTGCATAGGAGTGTGCCCAGCTTTACTTTAATGTCCCGCTATCATCCACTTCACCTAAACACTAGGGTCTAGATTCAAAGTCACGTAGTTTCCGTCTTGCGTAATCCCACCAATGAGTAAATGTATCTTTTCACACTCTATCTGTCCACTTGTCGTATTCTCTTAAAGAAGTAAATTGCAGTCTCTTGTACACTTTCCATCCTCCGCTAACATCCGTCTCTCTCCATTAAATTCTTTAATTCATTATTCAAGCCTGGGGTTGTTACTTTTATTCTGAGAGAGCGAAAAAAAAAACGGCTGCGTGTTTTTTCTCTCTCTGATTACTATCTCTTCTCAATTCCCGAGTCTCTCCAAGCTCTTTGAGAGGTCTGCCTACGCTATTCAATATTTGATCCTCAGTCATTCAGATTCAGGTCTCTGCACAGACAGCAGCAGCTGGAAGTGCTCTCATTGCTTCACCTAGAACCAGATGATTAGACACTGGCTATTCACTTATTACATATACACACACACACACACACTAGAAATCTCTGTAATGTTTCTGCACTTTTAAAATAAATTTTTAAAAAATGGAAGTTGCATCTTCCTTTTTGCCGGCCAGTAACATACTGTCCAGATGGTAAGCCTTGGTGCAGGTGATGGGGACTGTAAGAGTTAATAACTTTTACAGACCAGAAGGTATTATTGCTGTGCTCATTTTCCTTGTGTAAATGTTTTGCACACACGTGGTGCCTTTATATTCTCCCCTCTGTTCCTAATCATCAGTAGGTAACCAGATGGAAAAACAAACAGGGGAGAAGCCCATATTAAGCATAATAAAGATACAGTAGCTGATGTTACAGCAAGGCTGTGCTCGATCATACACTAGTAGCTGTGTTTATGTTGTCAGCTGTGCGGGATAAAGTCAGTCGCTGTTTATTAAAAATCTGAAATTTTGGAAAACTCCAAAAATAAACAAGAAAAGATAAGAGATTAAGCTGTCCAAAATCACATCCTCTGCTCTGAGACTTGCCGTTAGTACATGGACAACCATTGGCACAACTCCCAGTATGTTCTAATAGCTGATAACTGGCAAAGCATGATGGGAGTTATAGTTTTACATTGTCTTGGGTGCCGATGGTGGCCTAAGCCAGCGTAAGGAAAATACGATATAGTTATGTATTATAAGCTTTAAATGAAGACTTAGGCCCGGATCCAGACTTATGATTGGATAACACCAGTTTTATGGTAACAGTGCATGTGCGAGCCGCTGCCTCTGGATCCAGATTTCCATCCTGGGAGCGTTTCCAAGCATTTTATGTGGGAGGGCAGAAGTATGAAGATGGTACAGTCAGGGCATGCTAAACGCCCTCTGTGCTACCCAGACTTCCACGGCATCCCTGGAAAGCCTATATGCTCATATGCTATTCATACATTCTCGGTGTACGGCATCATGGGACTGGCAGCGGGTGGTGTAGAGCTCTGCTATATAGATTATATTACAGAGTAGATAACAGCGTTAAGCATATCACATTGCGGGTGTGGGTCGCTTCTCCGAATGGCATTTTTTTTAGAAAGGCCGTTCTTTCCCAGTTAGTTCTGAACTGGCTGGGAATTCCATTGCTTTTTCCTCGCAGAGGCAAAGCAATCGATCCCTGAACCACCCACGACGGAGCTCTGAATGGTAAGTCTAAATTTTACCCAACCCTTTCCCTAATCCTTATTTTAACCCTCCCCTTCCATGACCCTAACCCTTCCCTGCAGCCTGATCCTAAGACTCCCCTCCCTGCAGCGTGACCCTAAGACTCCCTTCCCTGCAGCCTGACCCTAAGACTCCCCTCCTTGCAGCCTAACCCTAAGACTCCCTTCCCCGCAGCCTGACCCTAAGACTCCCTTCCCCGCAGCCTGACCCTAAGACTCCCTTCCCTGTAGCCTAACCCTAAAACTCCCCTCCCCATAGCCTAACCCTAAAACTTCCCTCCCCACAGGCTGACCCTAACTCTTCTATTACCTTAACACTAACCCTCCGTTTCTCAGAGCCTAACCCTAAAAGTCCCCAGAGAGTGTTATTCACCTCTCCGGCAACTTCTGATGCAACGGGCAGCTTGCGAAAAATTAATGGGTAAGTGTGCCAATTGGCATATTTACTCATTCTAAAAAAAAAAAATTGAATAAGGCTGCCTTTTTAGAAAAATCAGTATTCAGCTGTCTAATTCTAAAAGACAACAACATACACTGTTACATTGCACAGAATTAACTTCTGGTGTAACTAATAATTATGATTGTAAGATTACAGTATATAAAAATTTTAAGTTAATTAGTCACAGGTCAGCTCCCAATATTTACTTGTAAATTTTGTTCTATGGATATTACCCAAAATGTAAGACTTGACCTCACACACCCACTGACTTGACATTTATGTAACTTAGTGCAAGTCTTTATTGTTTTAAAAAGTCTGTTTCCACTTCAATGCAGAACATAGCTGAAATCATATCAGGCCCCTTCCTTAAGCACTGTGTGTTTGTACTTGCATTTAGCATGCATTACTAAATACATTTGGAATGTCACTGGGTTGGTTTTCTAAGGCTACTGGATACACATATACATTTATTTCTAGCATAAACCAATATTCAGCCTATTGATTAACTGAGCACTTGTGCAGTCATTGAGACATCAATAGGAATTGTTTAGATCCCACTCATATACAATCAGAAGGGTTGCAAGGCACAAAGAGACTGTTGACATGACCCA
Source organism: Limnodynastes dumerilii (assembly GCA_011038615.1). Classification (NCBI taxonomy): domain Eukaryota; kingdom Metazoa; phylum Chordata; class Amphibia; order Anura; family Limnodynastidae; genus Limnodynastes; species Limnodynastes dumerilii. The sequence goes on from WWET01000827.1 coordinate 208,838, forward strand.
GAATAATATAATAAATATTACATAAAATGGTGGTTGCTCAATCAGTTTATAGGGCCTTGAACAGGTGCATGTAAGGCCGGGATAATCTACTTAGACTGAAAGAAAAAAAAAAGCCCCAGCACATTAACCAGTAGCTAACCTGCCATTCTATCAACATATATTGCAGAAATACTAGTCAAACACATTTGCAAATATATGGTAAACCTTATGTAACTTTCAAGACTTGTTTTCTATAGGTGATCCTAAATATAAATAGGGAGACTGTTTATTGAGTCTCACACATATCATATACTTTGTTTTTCCAGTAACCAGGGGTATTGCATAATTCACACACAGTACATAAAATATGACCCTGCAGCCATCGGAGGCTTCAAGAATACTGAATAATTTGATTATCAGGGTAAACATTTGTGGACTGGTTTGTCGGCATTTTTGAAAATTGGTCCATGACAGAGGGCATGTGATAGTCCGTGCTGGACCGACTCTTATATATTGTGTAGCTAGCTTAATTAATATTTCTGTATTCTGTTTTGCATGCTGGACTATTTTGCTACCATGTGTATTAAGGTCTATAAATTCTGATTATCCTATATTCTAGCTGTTGTGTTGACAGTAAAAATGTCGACAGATTAGCAATATGGGCTGGATCCAGACCTAGTTAAGTGCTTGAACTTAGTTACACCTGGGCTAAACCATGTTGATTTCAAGGGGAGTCAAGTTAATTGTATTGTTTGCATGCAGGGATATATCTTTGAATTGCTTACTGCATAGAGATACTGACCAGTGTTACTATCACACTGTTATTTAGACTTGGGATAGGAAACATCACCTCTCAACTCTAATAATGTTTGCAACAGATGAAATATGACTCCCCTGCAATCAACATGGTTTAGCCCAGGAGTAACTAAGTTCCAGCACTTAACTAGGTCTGGATCCAGCCCTATGTTAGTATATAAGGTCCGGATTCACAGTTACGTAGTTTTCGTCTTATGTACGTTGTTTTAAGAATTGAGCTACTACGCATGCGTAACAGCTTATTTACACTATCTACGTACCATTTCTGTATGTAGATTGCATAAATCAGCTACTACGTTTGCATAGTAGTTCAATTCTTAAAACAACGTACGTAAGACTACGTAACTGTGAATCCAGACATATACATATATATATACACAAACAGAACGTTTTTTCAAAGCTTTCTGAATTATGTTAAGTTTACAGATGTTACAAACAAATACTAACATAAGGCTTAATCCAGACCTGTGCATGTTCCGTATGATGGGTCCGCACAGAGGAGGGGAGCCGTCTGCAAGGAAGTGTTTAAGCCAGACCATACTGTATAATTTAAAGGTTTGCACGCACCGGTCTTGCAGAGTTTAGGCAGGCGGAGCGGATGGATCACCCTGTTGGATGGATTCTAGCGTACTGAATGTATACCAGGAGATCCGTAGTGTAACACCTGGTGCTCAGATGTTACAGTTGGGCTTACTTATGTAAGTAGCTTAAACTGCGGAGGTCCATAATGCTGAACTGCGACATTTCATACCAGACCCCTATTATACATGATTACCACAGACTGCCCAGTGGCCATCCACCGGTGCGCCTTTTACCATCCACCGGTGCGCCTTTTACCATCCACCTGTGTGCCTTTTGCCATCCTCCGGTGTGCCTTTCACCATCCGCCGGTGCCCCTTTTACCATCCACCGGTGCACCTTTTACCATCCACCAGTGTGTCTTTTACCATCCACCAGTGCACTTTTTACCATCCACCGGTGTGCCTTTTACCATCCACTGGTGCGCCTTTTACTATCCACCAGTATGCCTTTTACTATCCACCGGTGTGCCTTTTACCATCCACCGGTGTGCCTTTTACCATCCACCGGTGCGCCTTTTACCATCCACCGGTGCGCCTTTTACTATCCACCAGTGTGCCTTTTACTATCCACCGGTGCACCTTTTACCATCCACCGGTGCACCTTTTACTATCCACCAGTGTGCCTTTTACCATCCACCGGTGCGCCTTTTACCTTCCAGCGGTGCGCCTTTTACCATCCACCGGTGCACCTTTTACTATCCACCGGTGCGCCTTTTACCATCCACCGGTGCGCCTTTTACCTTCCAGCGGTGTGCCTTTTACCATCTGCTGGGGGTGACTTTTGCCACACATTGATGTGTCTTTGCATGAATGGATGGGGAGAGATAGGAAAAATGAATGATTCACAGGAGCCTGAAAGGTCTCTTCATTTTGCGAGACTGGTCGATGGTAACCCTGATAGCATTTAGCCTGCACGCCTTTATTTGTGCACAGAACTACTTACGGACTTATTGCACATTTAGCATTAATCCACCACAGAATACATGATCCCAGAATAATTGTTCTAGATCCCGGTGAACTCACTGGCTACCTTTTTAAAAACAATTGGTTCACATTTGGATTGTCCAATGCAACATTAAACTTTAAGAGTAACAGGAAACTTAAAAGTTCCAAATGTCAGTGGTGTGTAACAAAATTGTTATACTATCATTGTTTACTTGGTTACACTGAGATTCCCCTCACTGGCTGCTTTCAAATAGTTCTTGGATAAAAGCCCGTTTTATGCTTTGATGCAAGCAAATGCAGCATGAAATAAGTATTTATAGGGGTCCTGCATTAATGCTCCGTTTACAAGGGCTCTTCAGATAACACAGAAATCCACAACTCTCAGGCTTTTGGCACATGATGGAGGGATGCTGGGGTTAAACGGAGTTAGGGCCTCATCGCCCAGAAAACGCCATGTGCCTCATTCAGCACAATTGACTCCTAATGAGCTATGCCTCTTAGTTAAAAATTACAAATACTCTTGTGCCGCCCAGGTGATAAATCTTTCCCAGAGCATTAAAGTCTCCTAATTGCCTGCACTGTTGTTTAGTTTACACATAAAGAGCCATTTGTACGCACTCCGCGCACCGTTAATTTATCATGTGCTCCCTGTAATGGAAGTACTGGCCTTGTACAATATTAATTGCTGTGAGATGAGGTGTGTTTTAGTATATAATAGAGAACTGGACTTCACAGCTATTGTCATAGGTAAAATAATCTCTGTATTATATGATCCATTTCATGTCATCAGGTGCTGTAAATACCACAATTATCTCTCACTTCTGGTTTCTTATGTTAATAAAGAGAGTACTGAAGAACACACCCAACGTGGGTAGCCTTTGCGATTGTGCCCGACAACCAACTTGTTCTCCGCGCAATGTACAGATATCGCTGATGTTTAGACAACGGGCTGGATCCAGACTTAAGAAACAGCTTGAAAATAAGAGAGGAAAGTTACTCCTGGGCTAAACCATGTTGATTGCAGGGGAGTCATATTTCATCCGTTGCAAACAGTATTAGAGTTGAGAGGTGATGTTTCCTATCCCAACTCTTCATAACAATTTAATAGTAAAGCTGGTCAGTATCTGTGTGCAGTAAGCAATTCAAAGATATATCCCTGCATGCAAAGTTAACTTGACTCCCCCCGAAAACAACATGGTTTTTGCCCAGTAGTGAATTTAAGTTCTTATTTTAAGAAGATTCTTAAGTGTGAATCAGGTCCATAATTTCAAGCTCCTTCTTAAGTCTGGAACCAGCCCAACGTGAGTAAAGCTGTCTAGTAACCATAGCTTTTCCTCGCGATCTCATAAACACCATAGCTTTACTGGCAGATAAAGCACTCCTTATTGGAGCCACACACTAAGCGATGTTTGCTTTCTGTCATATGCAGTATACTCTGTTTCCAGACATGAATTTATTGTTATTGATCATTACAGACCAGACCTGGACTCGTTCGCGTCCCACTATGCTCATAGCTCAGTGGACTTATGATCACTGACCTTTAACCTTCCGAGCCATCCTTGCTCAAAATGGTGACTGGTCCGAAGTGTGCTTAGCATACCCTCACTGTACGTTCCCCCTCACACTCGTGTGCTAGCACCCTGTCCCGCCCTGCCATTGGAAAGCCATGGAAGTGTGGATATAGATCTGTACTGGAAGTGCGGCTCTTGCGCATACTTATACATAAAATTTTTAAGGTCTTTGTTGATTCTGGATTAATTCCTACATTATCTGTCCACATGCATTTAGCATATACTGCTTCCAGACACATCATAGAAGTGTCTTAGTGATTTCTATTTACATTAGAAAACCATTCATTGTGTATTGACCACTGTCACATATTTATAAAACTGTAGAAAATACACAAGAAACCAGCTTTAACTGCATAGACAGTGGCCCAGTGAGTAGCACGTGGTTCTCACAGTGGTGAGGTCATGAGTTCGATTCCTGGACTAGGCCTTTATCAGTGTGGAGTTTGTATCTCTCCCCTTGTCTGCGTGGGTTTCCACCGGGTACTCTAGTTTCCTCCCACAATCCAAAAATATGCTGGTAGGTTAATTGGCAACTGAATAAATTAGCCCTAGTCTGTGTGTCTGTGTCTGTGTGTCTGTGTCTGTGTTAGAGAAATTAGAATGTAGCAAATGGGGCAGGAACTGGAAAGTGCTATGTAATCTCTTAGCACTATATAAATAAATATGTACACCCATAAGGATGATGTACACCACAAAATATCAGATGACTACATTATATCGAAATGTTGTGGTCGGAATTCTGAACAAGCAGATAATTGGGCCTGAGTGAGAGTAGGCTACACGCTATGGGATAATTAGGATGACCCGCTAATTAGCAGCTGATCAGCCCAAAAATGATGCTGAACCATATTTACAACTAAGGAGCTCCGGCTTCTTAGGTGCGTATTTTTAAGAATGTACCTACTGTGCAGTTAGGTGCATAGATTGCCTCCGCAGTTTAGTAGGAAGGAGGCGTGCTTATGCCGCTTCAGGGAGTGTTTAGGTGGAAGTGGAGGGGGGTAGCGGCGCACGAATAGTTAACGTAGCCCTAAGTGCCATAAGGTACCTAAAAAGGGGGGCAGGACGGGTGAGTTAGGTGCGGGTCTGTCCGCACCTAACTCACACCGGATCTGTGAATCCAGTCCATTAGTTATAAATTGTATATCCATCTTCACATTACGATGTCCTCAAAAACAGAAAGATTGTAGAATAGTCTCAGAAAACATTGTGTACAAATAAGCACGTGAATGTTTAAAATAGACAATTTGGTAGTCTTATGTGATCCTCTCTAATAGAAATGACTGGTAATGCTTGGAAATGTTGCTATTTGATTATGATATATAATGAGTTAATTAAATGAATTACAGATGCAAATCTGACACGTTTCTCTTTGTCACCAACCATTCCTCTGGTGAAAGCTGGCTCAATAGAATGGTTAGCTGATGGGCATAACAAATAGCCCAAATAATGCATGTAAATAACGGCTGAGTCAGGTGGGAAACTTAAATCTATTTAAGTCTTTAAATACTATTTTATCCTAAATGAACTGTTGGTGGCAGCAGAGGTTAAGAAAAAAGCATTCAGAGCTTTGAAACTGTGAAATATGGAAAACAGCTGCTCAACGTGTTGCTTGTTTGAACACACTTCTGATGTGACAACTTCCACTTTGAAGCGCCAGTCCGCTAAAATGTGGCTTCAAAATATATCTCCGCTCATCTATCTGAAGCGAAAAGAAGCCTGCAATAAGCGAACGGTGTAAACTACTTACTACTGATTACACTGAATCTGCAGAGATGGTTTCAGTAAATCACATAGAATTCTGCAATGAAGTTTACCTATGAATAACACAACTTGGGTTTTAAGATTCTTAAGACTTGAATGAAAAACAACTGGAATTTCTGTTTAAAATGATTGATAAATATTTACTTTTACTACCCCAGTCTTACCATGTGGAGAACAATTGGAATGCTTTCTCACTTGCATGTGTTTGAAATTACATGTTCTGAGTAATTCTGTCTGTTCTTAACAGGAGTCACTGAAAGATAAATATAGCTATCTCTACAAAGTATATGGGCTGAGGCCTCTGCACAACATCATGCATAACAAATAGTTTTACAGGAATTGTATACAGATGATATGATTCTGACCAGCATATCTTATGTTGTTTTGGCTGTCTAAGAACGTAGCAGTATCCTCTGTGTCTCATACCTGTGTATTTTATGTATGTGTATGTCTAGCTCTAGCATCTTGCAAAAATCTATTTTTTAAACACCACAAATACTAATGTATTTCAGATGTTAGGAGTTTGCTTTCCTAATTTTAACAGAAAGCATAAAGTAGCACCATTAACACCATCCACATTAGTGCTTGAAAAAAGGAAACTGCTAACTTTATTAATAATAATAATGATCTAGTCAATACATTTCAATATGATTTGAAGACTGCTGTCTTGTAACATTTGATGCAACAAAATATCCTAATGCTGTTCTCTGTGGCCACAATAACTATGAGAAGTGCTGGGCAGAAACGGGGGGATTAATGTTAATGCCATTTAAAAATCCCCCAAAAATCTTTACCGGTGAAAAAATTTGTGCTAAAAATTGAAGTTGCTGATCCATGTTTTATTAAATCCTATATTTTCTTTGTTTTGGCACTCAGTTTTAAAATAGATATAATAAAAGAGATAAAATTTACAGTATATATAAGATATGGTGTATTGATTTTACTTGTCACTTCAAGCTCCCCAAAAATATGTCATTCCTAATAAGGGAGATGACTGTATTAATAGAAAATGCTGGCCATACATTGAACTTACAAAATAATATTATAACTATTCTCAATTATTTTTTTTTGCAGGCTGCGAACAGCTATTTGAGAGATCAATGGTTTCATTCTCTGCAGTGGAAGGTGAGTGAAATTGGCAGCTTGTGATTATCATAAATGTGTTTTTTGTTGGTAGGTCTTCATTCTCTTATAGCAGAAGGGTATAAAATCATTATGACTGTGGGATATAGCTGTGTTATCATTAATTAGCTTTAAATGCCATTGTATCTACAAGGGGGAGTGTCGGGCCAGAGCAGAGATGTTACGCTGAGCGCTACAGCGCTCAGTGTAACATCGTAGCTCTGGATCAGGCCCATTGTATCCACATCAAGTGCATAATAAAGCTTAAAATAAATCATTAAAAAAAAAAACCTTTAAACTATTGTATCATAAAGTGTAAAATGTAAAAAAAATCTGATTTATAAAAATGCTATTAAGGTCCTTAAATGTACAACCGTTGGCTTGGTTAAATAGTCGCAAAGTTGTATTAATTTTAGATACAAATGTATCACAGTCATGGAAAATGTTTTACCTGTGGAAAGGTCAAGATATGCAAAGCAAGATATAGAAATGAAGGATAGTCATCTAAAAACACACCCTCCTTTTAGACATGATTTTCTTTCTTATGAAATATGTCACAAATCATGTGTTTTGCAAGTAGAATTTACAATGTAACTTGCACCATTGGGTAGATGTACTTTCCAGAATATTGTAACTAATGACTAGTGCGATGACCTTTCCAAAAGTTGATAGATTTTTTTGTTTTAACTGAATATAATTATAATAAATTGAGACAAAACACAGGAAATAAATAAATAAAAATGTTTGAGAATAGCTGCTCAGAACTAGTGGTATGAAAAGGAAGTCTGAATGTGAGAATGTGGGTATCTGTGGTGTGAGCAGCAAAAAGGTGCAAATCTGTAATATTAAGGGATGCAAATTAAGGGTTTTAATCTTACGCATTTGTGACATTTTTGGATTCATTTGATCATTTTAAATCCCTGCCCCCTCCCTAAATCATTAAACATGGATATTGTAAAAATCCAAATGGTACCAATTATGGCCTAGTATCATACTTGAGATTATGGACCCGATTCACAGATCAGAATGAGTTGGTAACGCAGGATGCGCACCTAACTCATCTGACCCACCCCTGTTTTTAGGAATCTTTTGGTACCTAAGAGTGCCATAGGGCTTCCTTAACTAACCGTTAAAACATGCAAGGACATCCCTTCCCCACGCCCCCTCTAGCTAATTTAAATCCCTACTCACATCCACTCTTCTTAAAAAAGGACATAGGCTGACGTGGTACGGTATTTAAAGACCGCAGATACTCAATCTAGGTACCTAAATGGTATGTAGATTGTGTGAATGACCTATGCAAGCATTATAGGTTATTTCAGAAAAGACTGTTCTTAAGAAGCTACAGCTTCTTAAGATTGAATACAGTCCTATATATACGGTACCATAAAAATCAAGATATAGCCTGATATAGCCTAATGTGTATTGATTAGCCAGTGGAAAGGTTTTTGGAAGCACAGATTGTTATAAAGATGTATGTATAAATGTTCCTGCCAGCCAGTTTAACATTAAAATCAATTGTCTTAATACCTCTGTTAGTCAGTTTTTAAGACGCTCATTAAGTTGTCCGGATGTTGAAAACTTGGCAAAGGTATTTTTTTTTTTGTTTCAATGAGGCCGGGATTGATGTGAATGTGGAATATTCTCTGTAAAGCACTACATAATCTGATAGCACTATATAAAAACCTGTTAATAAAGAATAATAAAGGTAAAGAAGACAAGTTGAAATGTGCTATAACACCATCTTAAAATCTATAGTTACCATCTCTAATAAGCGTTCAGGACTGACAGTGCTCTCTGGCTTACAAACATGCATTTTAGAGATAATCACATGGTAAGAAGGATAATGTACTGTAATGGAGCACAGCAGTCTGTGTGGTAAGCAGTCAGCGGATCTTTCCTTGATGTGACTGTATCATGGACTGGCTGCCTCTTTTCCTCTGCATATGTTCTGTAAAAGAGATAAGAAGAAGGTAATTAGCGTTGTTTACTTTAGCCACACACCTAATGGATGATACAGGAAAGGTAAAACAACTTTCTCCTAGTACAGTGATCACTGGATTAAAGGGTGCCGCTAGGAACAAATATCCTCACACAGTGGGCCCGATTCAACTAGCTAAAAAGCGTTCGCCAGCGTATTTTTAACGCAATTTTTTTGTAAAATTACGGGCGTTATTTTTTTTTGCAATTCAATTCTTTTTTTGCGTTAAAAATACGCCGTTTTTTTAACGATAAAAATCCGCACCTATGAGAGGTGCAGATTTTTAACGCTGCCCTATGTTGTGCCCCAACAGGGCATGCGGCACCATGCCCTGCCATCCAGGGACCGCTGAGCAGCTGCTAGGTAAAAAAAAAATATCCTTCACTGAACGCTGCAAATTACTTCCTGCTAGCAGGAAGTGCCGGTGCTACTGAGGCTATTACCCAGTGCCTGAAGTATTGTGAGAACGTGATTTCAGGCACTGGGTAATAGCCTCTCAGTAGTGCCGGGCACCTCCTGCTAGCAGGAGGTGATTTGCAGCGTTTAGAAACAGTTTTTTTTTTCTCCCGTTAATTTTTTATTTCGCTGGCTGCTGTTTTAGCGCAGCGTAATAAAAACAATTGAATTAGGGTTTTTTTTGCGGGCGAATGCGTCGTATTTTTTCAGACGCAAAATTTTTTTAAATACCGCCTGCAATTGAATCAGGCCCAGCGTGTTTTATTTTACCTTTCTATCCAGGGGATTTCTGTTTACAAAGAGGCCTTCTTTCCTGCATCACCCTTCTTACATGACTCCACCAACCAATCATAGCAACCATGTAATCAATTAAACTCTATCAGTCATTTTATAGAATGTTTGGTAAATAAAAGCCATAATATGATTGGCTGCACCATTAACTATATCCTTGAAGTAAGATATAAATGGAATATAGTTACCTATGTGTTTCACTTTTATGAGAGCAACGAGGATGCAGAGTGGTGGGTGGGAAAATGTAGGTGTAATGGGTTTATCAGTGTTTATTGTAGAATACAGTAGAGTATAATATAATAATATCTGTCCAATAGTTATATAGGATTTTATGTTGGAGAGCAAGAACACAGAAAGGATCAGAGTCAGGACATGGCAACTTGATTTTTTTTGTTGCTTTCTTATTGACCTGGTTGAATAAGCAAAGATCTCAAAACACAACAAAACTATTTTCACCATTTGTTTACCTGGGATGGATATTCAATTTTGCAAACCTGCATTTGTACTTATAAGATGCATTTGTTATAACCATGCATTAAATGATGAAAAAGAGGTTATTTTGCTGTGTTGTGATGAGCGCAGATAGGCATAAATACTAATTGCCATGCTGCAGACCATGCGGTGTGACCATAATGGCTGCACGTAACCCGGAAGGCTCGGACTGTTGCAGGGCAGGTAGTTACTAAAGCAGCCAGGGTTTTGTAAAGTCTCTGTGTGGTAATTATAGACAATATATCTGGATTCCAAGAAACAGAGATAAGACGTTACTGTTTTTAAACTTTCTAAAATTAACACCTTTCCCTCCAGGTCTCTCTCACATACTCTACTCTCTCTCTCTCTCTTATGCACACTCACAATTGCATTCTCTCCTTACACACTCTCTCACACACACACACTCACTCATTATCTCATTCTCTCATTCTGTGACACACTCACCCTCTATCACCTTCTCTCATGTTCTTGAAGTATCTCACATTAGCTCTGCTAGAGTGACAAGACCCTCTCTTGAGAGATCGTGAGTTCTTTATTCTTATGATAAGGTGTAAATTGAGATTTTACACCTTATCATACCTGCAAATGACAGCAGATAAAAGCCCCATCCTCTTCACAAGATAAGCCACGTCCCCTGCATGCACACACTCCCCCAGGTGTACCAATAACATTGGAAGCTATGCGCTATTTGTTTTCTCAAACACAACCCCATCTACCCTGACTATTTTTTAAGAATCACAACAGTGAAAGATGGGGTGGTACTTGTGGTAGTACTTGTTAGATATTCTGTTACATGACACAGCTGAGACCTTACATTCATTTATAATACCTCTATTAAGGGAACTGCCTGAAAATATTGCAGAGATCACCATTTAATAAAGTTCCCTTATTCCCATTATCCCTTTACATCTATCTACAACTCTGCTCGATATAATTGAGAAATGATACGCTGCTCACTGAATTTGAGTTTGACCGGATGGCAAGCATTACAGATTAGAAAATTGAATTTTAAAAATATACCCTATATCGAGCAAATAAAATCAATCATCACATGACAAGATCTGGATAATTATTAGTTATGGGTTTTTCAGCCTTTTTTTCTGAAATAAACTGCACTAATGGTTATCGCAGGTGAAAAGCAGTATTCTATGTGACTACACTTGAATGAAGCATGTTTTATTTACAGAATAGGGGATTAGATACACAGATTAAGCTTTGGTCACATGACCAGTGGTGCCAGTTTTGATACAATTGCTGTTACTGAAGAAACATTTGCACAATAATTGCAATAAAGGGCATGCCTCTGTGGAATGGACTAGAACATATCATTTGGGATAATTTAGGAGTATACAACCTAATAGGAATATTGGGGAGGCCCAAGTATGACTATATTTTTGTATTAGTTTTATATCTTAAATATAGGAATACATGTAGTCTGGGTAGACGGCCATTTCGTTGACTGAATCTGTTTCCCATCCCTGATGCTTGAGGAATAACTCCAATCCCAAAACAAAATGGAGACCAAGTACTTTATCTGCAAAAACCAATCACATGTTATAATTATTTGAGGGCTAATTGTCTTTATTTACCTCGTGTACTAGAAGGGGTCCCTTTGCTTTTTGTTACCAGGATGTGTGACATAACAATCCTTAAGAAACCACCAGCAGCAGTTATTAAATGTGTTCTAATGTTATTTTATCCCTCTCAGATCACTCCCAGCTCCATGTGCTCTTCATGCTATTGTAATTCTAGAAGCAAGGCCTCTGGTCACGTGCCAGGACAACTGTTAATCTCTGTAACTAATGGTTATGGGCTTTACACAGCAGAGAATGGAAGGAAAACTTGCACAGAAAGTTGCAGGAAGTAAAGAAAATGCATTATTGCAGTTATATGATCAATGATGAGCCTTTTCCCTGGGCATTTAACATGTAATCCACTCATTGTACCTGCTCAGAATCTGCAGTCGTATCTTTTTCTGTGTTGTGAGTTAACTTCATGCTAATTGATAAAAGTCTTTCTTAAAACTTGATTGGACAACAGAATACTGGTCTCCTGCATTCTGCCAATTGAACGGATAGGGTGGGGCTAAATAACACAATTCGTTCATAAATTTTGTTTAAGCTCCACCCCCGTGGCATAATGTAGAAGTGGTAGGGTTAATGATGCATTTTGCATGGGCTATCCTCACTTGTGTCTTAAATTTAAAAAAGAAGCTTAGCTTATATGGCAGGACAGAATAACATAACTCACTTTACATAATTATAACATTTCCCTCTACTGCTCCTACATTGTGAAATGATCTGCTCTTAGTTTAATCTCTGGATGAGGTCCGAAATGGGTAAATATTTTAAGATGGTGATTTAGGGGGGCACGGATTTTATGGCAGGAGTAATACAGACCTTTGTTTGCCAGACTGTAGTGCCCAGAGAATGTTGGTTAACCAAGATCCAGAGGCAGCTTTTGACTCCTACTTGCAACATGTGGTCACATCCCTCCTGCTTAGTGAGGCCTAACCCATGGATTTTCTTAACCCCGTGTTTCCCAACCCTGGTCCTCAGGTACCACTAGCAGTGCATGATTTCCAGGTGTCCTTGCTGTTCATTACTGACTGACACATATAATGAGTAATGATGGACCTTTAAAATGTGTCAGTCAGTCATGAACACACCTGTGCTCCAGCAAGGAGACCTGCAAATTGTGCACTGTTAATGGTACCTGAGGACCAGGGTTTGGAAACACTGTATTAACCTATTCATATTGAGGGGAATAATTATTTGTGAATGTATCTTAAACGCGTGTTTTTTTAATATTTTTTTTCTCATGGCATTTGACATTTGGCCAGTTCTTATGCAATGGGTACAATTAAGTTTGGGCAAATGTTTTTTTTATTATTGTGAGTTTGGTCATGAAAAGGGTGGCTTAGAATAAATAGACGTTACAAAATAATCTGACTGGCCAGCTGATAATTGACCATATTATCATAGCCAGGTGTATAACCTGCAGCCAGATGTATCTTTTAAATTAATTGCCTCTGGCACTGCATTGGTTAACACCCATCCATGCAAACTTACCCTTGTTACCTTGGGCCTTTAAGATAATCTTACCACCTGGGGGATGCAGGATGTTATTGCAATTGACGTAAGTAAAATCAATGTTACATGATCCCAGGTTGTCTGCTACATTATCTTCTTTCTCAGGGCAGTTTCTCAATCTGCCTGCATTGTTTGGCATAAGGTAATTACACATTGCGAGTGCATGAACCCAAAACATATAAATGATCCTGTCATGTAAGAATAAATAGCCTACAATGTCTCAAAAGGAATATGCATTTATTTAGGTATGCCTGATGACATCGCCAGACATCATCAACTCAAACTGGCAGCAAGTTCAGTGGAAATACTGTTCCCCATCCAAAAATAATACAAAATATATTTAAAAAAAATAATATATATATATAAATAATTATAAAAGTAGTATAAATTGTTTCATAAAACATACAATTTGACAGTAGAAAAATAAACTCTGTGGTCTTTAATTCTGTCTTGCTCTTTATAGATTTGTTTTGCTTAAGTCTAGTTTTTTACTCCCGTCCAAAAATAATACAAAATATATAAAAAAAAATAAATATAAATAATTATAAAAGTAGTATAAATTGTTTCATAAAACATACAATTTGACAGTAGAAAAATAAACTCTGTGGTCTTTAATTCTGTCTTGCTCTTTATAGATTTGTTTTGCTTAAGTCTAGTTTTTTACTGGATGTGCAAACCAATTTTGCCAGCTAATAATAAGGATAATGCACTGATATAAATGCATTCCTTTTTTTTTTCTAATGAAATGATGTTTTAAACATTCCCTCAAGTTCACTTCATTTTAGCTTTGACCTGGAATCCCCTTTCCTGTCCCATAATGCTTTGCCCCATTGCTGCCACATGCAGTCATCCAGCCAGCCTGTACATAACACTAGTGTGCACTGATATAAATGCATTCTTTTTTTTTTTTCTAATTAAATGATGTTTTAAACATTCCCTTTAGCTTTGACCTGGAATCCCCTTTCCTGTCCCATAATGCTTTGCCCCATTGCTGCCACATGCAGTCATCCAGCCAGCCTGTACATAACACTAGTGGTAATTAAAATATATATCAAGTAGTGGTGGCGCTACATAAATTTTCACTGGAGTACAAAATACTCCTCATAGTGGACCTTCAACATTTTACGCTCCGCGCAACCAGAATGCTAATGGAAATGGCGAATGCGCATTTGTGTCCCCAAAAGGCTTCTAACACGGATGTGGATCCTTAAGATCCAGACCTTTGTGCTGGAAGCTTTTCTGATGTCGGATCGGGGGCGGCATATGTACAGTGTGTATTCATGGTGGGAGGAGGGATTGTACTAATGTTAATTGTACTGTAAGAGCTTAGCTAAACCCCCTACGTACGATTCTGCGTAATTGTTAAGGCAGCGTCTTGGTGTCAGAAGTTCTGCGCATGCAAGGGGAGCGGTCTCCATCTGTACTCCACCGACGCTGCTGCTACAGCTCCTACTGTAGCTGTGGCGGAGTTCTGGAGCAGTGTATTATAATCAGTAATTAAATGAAAAGGTAAAGAGGTCTAAGATGTTCAATACTCACCATTTATAAGTAATCACTATGTTCAGATGCTCCCCTGCTTCAATGTTGAGATTTACACATTACACAGTACTTTAACATGTTATTTAATTACCAAATATTATTCTCCTCTTTGGATGGAAGAGTTTCATATCCAGCTGAACATGTGCAATGCTGAATTCCAGATAATCCTATGCTCCTGTTACACGATATATAAATATATATAGGGAGAGAGTATGTAAGAGATCATTTTAGAGATAAAAAATTCATTACAGGATGTGAGATTAACTGGTGTGTATCCAAGGTCAGATGTGGATGAGCAAATGAATAGGACTAAATATCAATAACTATGCTCTAAACTGTATCTTGATGAACAAATTAGATGTATACAGCAGTTCATTACTCTGCAGAATGAGGCATGAATTTAAAAGGAAAAAAGTAAAATATATACACCGCAGTAATATCAGATCGTTGGTACTTTAAAATGTATTGACCATGAAATATATGTATAAGACAACAGTAAAAATTGACATGAGAGTGTCTGGGATTATGTGTAACTTTTTTGTTGTTGTACCCATGAATGTTCACTCCTGGGGGGGTCTGACAACAGTGTGATGTTTTGGAAATAATATTTAACACCTGAAAAATGTCTGCATGTAAATCTCTCTCCTCTACCTCCCTTTCACTTACCTTACCTCTAAGAGCAGCAGTTCCCATTCACAGGGTCAGCACCGACAGATCACCGGTGCAGGAGTAACGAATGATTGGGACAGGGCCACAGTTCCCCATGGCATTCCTTTATTCAACCAGCATCTGGAGCAGCAGCTCCACCTGCTGCACCCACGCTACACACCTGGGTGATCGGATCAACTCAAAATAGCTCCATACAGTCCCTGTGTATACATACATACTTAGGACCAATATTAAAGACTACCCATGGCTTCTGAGTCTTCTTAGAATGCCCAGACAGGCAATCACACGATCACTGGTGCTAAATAACTCAAGTGATAGGGACTTATAGCCTCCATATGCACAGTACAATTGTGGAATGCTTTTGGATGTTGTTAACCTTCATATGCAATAAAGGCTGTTATGTTTTTGGTAGTTTTCAACAGCTTTTGGTGAATTTTTTTTTTAACATATAAAATGTTATATGATAAAGTGCAGCCCTGGAAAATATATATCTCTTTGTAAATATAGTGATGTGTTTGTTGCCATTTCAAAACTCTCCACTTCCCGTTTTCCAGAAAAAGATCTACAAGTACAAAAAGGTCCTGAGTAACCCAAATCGCTGGGAAGTTGTCCTGAAGGAGATAAGGACCCTGGTGGACATGGCCCTAACATCCCCACTGCAGGATGACTCCATCCATCAGGCTCCACTAGAAATTGTCTCTAAGTTACTCTCGGAGGTAAGTGACCCTTTACTCCTTGTATGTGTCATATGTGCAGTCACATGCTGTCTGCCGCTGTTGCGGTTCTGCTGATTTGAAGCACATCTTGGAACGTTCAGGGACTCTTAATTCTGCTGCCACCATGAAATCTTGTTGCTTTACAGGAACAGGGTTGCTCACTAAAGGGGGTATCCTTTGGTTTTGTGATGGGACGGTTGAGGTGGGAGAATTATAACTTACATAGTAAACTAGACTATTTTCCCATAGATAAAGTAACATTATAATGAACCCTGGCAAAATTAATTCCTTCATGTGCCCAAGGAAAGGAGCGGTTGGTTCTTAAGTTCTCCATCTGGGATTGGTTGGGAAGCCACGGTTTTCTATGTTAATGATACAGCTCTGTCTCTTGTTTGCACACTCTATGGAAAAAGACTGTAATGGTCGTTTATACCAGTTAAGTGGTGTTTCTGAAGCTTTCTCAGTATCAGGCAGCACATGCGTTATGGAATGAGTTCACTTGAGGGACATGCCATTTATTTCATATTAACATATTAGCAAATAACAAGGCGATATGAAGCAATGGAAAATGTGCTCCTCTACTATTCCCCTAGAACCCCATTTGACCCGTCTCTGGGAACTGAGGCATTGGATGTCTGTGGTTCCCTGGAGTCCAGTCACGGTCAATGTGTCATTAGGTTTTCAAAACTAAGAGTCCACCAAGTTCAGGCAGTTCTTTATTTTCATAACCCAGAAGGGGAAAAACCTCATTGAAGCCATTTCTAACTTTGACTTATAAGAGCAAAACATGACCCTCATCAGCCTTTCCTATGATTGCCAGCTAGAATAATGCCTATTGTAATTACCTATGTATTAACCTCTTTACAGAGTATTTATTTGTCATCCATTCACTGTCAGGGCAATTTAATGCGTTCTATACCTTCAGATGTAAATATCTCCTTCATTGTCCCTTTTTCCATTGTAAATGATGGAACTTCCATTATAGTACATGTAATTTAAGAGGAGCAATCCTGTAATGTTTATATCCCAGGGTATACTTGCTCCAAACAGGCAATATTGTTATTTTGGTCATACATACTGACATCACTTACTTAGGTGTAAAAACCACTGCAAGACACTAATCTCATCCAAACAGTCAGATAATTGCTGTCTCTTCAGGTCTCACCTGGGTTGTGCTATTCACTGCTCCATCCTATCTGGTCATGCTATATATGTTTTGCTATGATTGGAATTGTCATATCTATAAGGAAGTAACTGGTGATTTATTCCCACAGAACATGAATCTAACCACTCAGGAGCATGAGAGCATTATCGTGGTAAGTGATCCTTTAAACATATTAACACTCACACACATATGCGCACAAGTACTGTACACTCACTGCTTCAGGTACTAGTAAAGTACTAGTTTCTTATCTTCAGATTTAATTATCCGGTTTCTTGGCATATAAAACTATTTACATGCAGTTGTAAGTAACAGTAATAATGTGTGGCACATTGTCTGTTTTGCTAGCATTCTCTCGTTTTGAAACATGCATATTAATAAAAACCTCCATGTCTTGCTGATGTAGCAAGTTCCTTGTGATTTGTCAGGCTGCCATGGTAACAATATATGGTCAAGATATTAGTCCATATATAGGGCCGAATCCAGACTCCTGCATGAATTTCCGTATGTGTAGGAGTCGGTCCGTCCGACAGAGAGGGATGGTGCACGCCCCCTGTCACTGCCCTCTCTACGCTGCCATAAGCCTGCCATAAGTCTATCGCCTCCTCCCACACTGTACAATAAGCCTGCTTCCCCCCGCACACTTTAGCGGGTGGAGGGGAAGCACTGCCCATTTCTTCGGAAATGGACTTATACGGAACTAAGTTACATAACAAAACATAAAGTAACATAACACTAGCGTAACATCTGGAGGGCACCTTGTGTGTGTAAGCGGGCTGCCTTTCTCAGGTCTGGATCCGGCCCATGAACTCTGTCTGAGAATTATGTATCTAAGGAGTCCTCATGGACTCTTGGTATGGTAGTTACTCTCTAGACTCCACCCACTCTGTCAATACCTTGGACAGGGGACAGACGTCACATAGGGGAAACCAAGGATTTACATTTTTCAAAGTTTGTTAGTTTTTCCTAGTTAGTTTTGCCTAAAACAGCGGTTCTTAACCTTTTTTATTTTAGAATTTATATATGTTTTCGGAAAGAAGGGGAGTTGTAAATTTAAAGTTTACTTTCAGGGGAGGTGTGAGACTAAAAACCCCTAGAATGAAAGTGAAAGTATTGTGTATAAATGACTCAACATATAGGAATTCACAATTATGGGTGTGAATATACCACCCTCACCCTGGCCATTGAAGACAATGGTTATATATATTTAGTTATTACTGGTGTTGTGTGCAACATCATTTTTTCTTTGCTTTCTGTGAAAGTCTAAATACCAGGGTTAGTGTGACAACTCTTCCTCATATGCTTGCAACCCCACAAAGTTTCTCATGTATCTGTGTACTGCAAATGTCTGTGCGCTAGATAGAAGAATGTGTTGTGGGATCTGTTGAACTTGTACATTTGGATCCCTGTGGACATCTCTGGATACAGGAAAATAGTCAGCTTAGCCAGAGGAATGTGATATTTAGAGCCCAAAGTTCTGCTGGTTAGTGAAGATGTAATTCACTGACATGATAATGATTTCAGCTTTTTTGTTGGTCATTGATCTATTGCAGGGGTTCTCAACCTTTTTTTGCTGAGTACCACTTACCCGCTAAGGAACCGGGTGATGTACCACTTACCAAAAATGATTCATTTACTGAGTCCAAAATAATTAACTTTAAAGAAATATAACAGTTAGCGTAACATTTATATGTAAGCCTCAGTTTAGGTTAATTTTAGGCTCAAGATTACATTTTCCTCTTCTCATATTATTTATTATACCTCCCCCATTCAGATACATCCTACTCCCCAAATTACATGTTACACTTCTCCTAGAAATATTATACCTTCCCCATATGATGTATTACACTTCTGTTACATCCCTCTCCACACATTACACCATCCACCCCCTCTGTTACACCCCCTCTACAAATTATACCTCACTTAATGGTCTTATCTCCCTCTCCACATATTACACCCCCCCTACTCTTATCTCCCTCTTCACATATTACACACCCTACTCTTATCTCCCTCTTCACATATTACACACCCTACTCTTATCTCCCTCTTCACATATTACACACCCTACTCTTATCTCCCTCTTCACATATTACACACCCTACTCTTATCTCCCTCTTCACATATTACACACCCTACTCTTATCTCCCTCTTCACATATTACACACCCTACTCTTATCTCCCTCTTCACATATTACACCCCCCTACTCTTATCTCCTCTTCACATATTACACCCCACCTACTCGTATCTCCCTCTTTACATATTACACCCCACCTA
>WWET01000827.1:244087-271315 GCA_011038615.1 Limnodynastes dumerilii
TATTTTTTTTTTTTTACTGATTTGATATGATCTTAGAGCTGATTGTTAGTTATAGTTAAAGTTGACCATGACCTCTACGTTTGTGATCTAGTGCACCATTAACTGGTCTATCTTTCCTTCTCTTTAGTTCTGCTAAGTGTCTATGATATCCTGGTGGCAATTAATAGCTTTATGTTCATTTCCCTTGTCCCTTTTTAGCCCTATATATAAAGGAGGGCATGTCTGTATTGGAACGGTTGGTGCAATCCAAATGAAAGTATTCACTGGAAAAAGATAATCAGTCACGTAGGTTGCAACTTGGATGGTTGTTGATTGGACTCAAGCATCTTATCTGGTATTAGTCAGATATGGAATAATTCATGAGTTCGGATTCACAGTTACGTAGTTTTCGTCTTACGTACGTTGTTTTAAGAATTGAACTACTACGCATGTGTAGTAACTTATTTACACTATCTACGTACCATTTCTGTGTGTGGATTGCGTAAGTGTAGGCTAAAGACCGCGCTTACGCAATTTACGTACAGAAATGGTACATAGATAGCGTAAATAAGTTACTACGCATGCATAGTAGCTGAATTCTTAAAACAACGTACGTAAGATGAAAACTACGTAACTGTGAATCCGGACCACTATCTCTAAATCTATATACCATGGAAGTACCTAGTATGGTATCTCTCTGCTCAGGCCACGTGTACTCGCTTGCCCTCTTGTCTTTTCGGTCCTTTCAGGATCTAGTAACGCTTGAGAGATTATAATTCACTCCTTATTAAAGTCACAACCAAACCCTGTTGAGCTTACTCCCCTTCAAGCTAATAGGCAGTTGGGAGGGATCAATAGGAGAGATAGAAACAGATGGAGAAATGAAAATGGTGTCATTGTTGAATGATGAGTGTGGACTCATGTTCATGCTATAAATTCTGTATAATAAATATGGGTTTCGTTTTTATTTTTGTGAAGCCGCGACAATTCTCCAAGCCTAAAGGAAATCCGTAACGGTTGCCAGCAACAGTGCGATCGTAAACCCAACATCCCCTTGCGGCTCCTCCACACCAACCCCGACCTTGTTTCCCAAGAGGTGACATCGGCAGAATCTCGGCACAAGTCAGTCATCGTCACGTCCAATGAGATCCTCGTGGAAGTGGAGCGCAACAACACCATGAATCAGAAGCTAAAGGCCAACACTGGCAATGACAGCGAACCCAACCTGATCGACTGTCTGCTCATTAGCCCTGTCTGCAGTACCATGAACATTGAGCTGAGCCCGCAGGCCGAGCGCGTGCTGGGCTGCTATGTGGAAATCCTGAAGATGCTGTAAGTACCCGGTTTCTTGTAGTAGTTACTGGCACACCTGCTCTGTCATTTATTATTGGATTATACACATTGTAGCAATCAACCGGCATCAGTTCTATGAGATCTCAAGTTATTTGTGAAATATTTACATTTCTGGTGTTTAATAATAAAAAAAAACATAGGAACCTTGGATCTGATACACAGTTAAGAAGGAGATAAGTTCACAATTATACGTTCTTAAATCGCAAGGCAACTCCCTTGACATGCCCTTATTTTTCATGTTCTTAACTGACTTAAGAAGGCCTTAGGCTGCCTTATCTTCCTGTGCGTATGTTTGTTCTTAATTTGCTACACATGTACTTAGCAAACCGTGCCCTGTCTGCCCCATTTAAATGCCTCCCCCCACCCACTTTTCTTAACTTCCTTCTTAACTTGGCCTGGCCACGCCCCTTCTTACTTATCTCATTAAGAGCAGGGTTGAGAATCGCTCTTAATGGATCTCCGTTCCTAAATCCTACGTAGGTTGCATAAATAAGGGTACTACACATGCACAGTTTATCCGTTCTTAAAAATATGCACAAAAATAGCAGCAGCTTCTTAACTATGAATTTGGGCCCTTAAATCTAAAGCCAATCGAATCTCTAGAGAGCAATGGTTCCCAAAATGTACCTATAGAGTTCAGTCATTTTTCAAAGCCAAAATAAGCAGTCCTGTCATTTTTTATTAATAAGGGGATAGGTACTTATATAAGCATTATCAAGTATAAAGCCTGTAAAACAATACATAAATAAATTTATATTATTATTATTTTTTTTTTTTTTTTATAACTTGCCCATTTCTGTTTCCATTCACCTGGCTGGATTCTGAGGTTCCTCGTGGCATGGTGACTTGTAAAGTAATGACTGAGAGAGAGGCTGCGCTATGGGGACCTGAAAAGTCACATCAGCATAGCACAGCTTCTCCTCCTGTGCTGACTGGCCCCAGACTTACATATTTGCTGTAGAGAGAGAGAGAGAGAAGCTGTGGTATGCTCACAGCGTAGCTCAACCTGTCTCCCTGCAGCTCTCGTGCTTTCACAAGCCTGGTGTTGTGACACCCCTGTGAGCGTGTGACAGCGCACACTTTAGCATCCGCTATTGTTCATGGAACCACTTGCAAGTCTTACACATATTACACTTAAGATTACATAAGTAGCATGTTGGTAATCTGTTACTAAAGTGTGTTTCTGTGGAATTCTATGAGCCTCCTTTTTGGGTATATGCTTTTCCAGTACCCGACTTGCCTATAAATTCTCTGCTGCGTCCCTTTCTCCTGTCATAACAGTTGTATAGTGTCAGAAGCCTATTGTGTCTTGTTCCCTGGACATGATAATTAGAACACGATTTCATATGGTATGGACATAAATAGAATATATAAAATAGGATCTTTCCACATACTTAATAATGTAAGCACTAAGCAGACTCTTCAGGAATGGGTCGTGGGGATTAATTTGCTTTTGAAACAATATTCAAATATAATGCTTTGTAGAAATGATGAACATTGCAAAAATGAAAGACTCCATCAATAGCTGTTCCTAACTTCAAAGGTCACACATGGCAATGCGGTGGTTACAGTGTACGATGAGGGAAAACTCTAATGGCAAGTCTTATTTGACCTTCTCCTGCCAGGTAATAGGATTTACTGCCTGGCTTTCTTATAAGAACATAAAAGCACAGGGCTCGTGAGCTCCAGGAAGGGGTTAGTGAGAGAGGAATTAGGAATCACTTGGCCTGTAGCCTTGTAGTATCGTGTCATACAAACAGATCAAAACTCAGTTCTGTGGTTTCTCATTTTCTGCGTCATGTGGTTCAGAAAAGCTATTTATCCAAGTACAAGAAGTGAAAGAAACGATCATTACTTAGGCTGCCAGTACTTAAATGACTTCACAATTTCAGTTTCACTCCCAGTATTCAGCAAAATACCAGATACTGCTCTATTGTCAAATAATATTCAGCTCTCACGCCTAATGTAGGACCAAGCAGCCTTCATGTGAAACCAAGAAGCAGGCAGAGGATAAAACTATCACTCATGGATCCCAAAGCCCCTGGATAAGATAGTCACAATAATAACACTCTTATCAACCATGTTTCACGAGTGTTTAAAGCCTGCTGGCCCGTGGCAGTTATTATTCCATCACAATCATTTGGATTGCATAAAAAAAATGGTACTGTGGGTATGGGGTACAGTCCTGAAGAGTTGTATTGTAATTCCCAGGTGGACAGAGCTCTAAGAAATGCTCTTTATAGAGCAACCATTGCAATCTATGCTTTTACATGCTATAATATTTATAGACCAGTGCTGCTAATCACAGATGGAATGATTCACTCTTCTTTGGAATCATCATTGCAGACTATGGTTAAGCTACTGCAGCTTGTGATTGGTTCCCCTACTAACAAACCACGCCTCCTCCTCATGTGAAACCAAGAAGCAGGCAGAGGATAAAACTATTACTCATGGATCCCAAATCCCCTGCATAAGATAGTCACAATAATAACACACAAGTGCTGCTCATCACAGATGGAATGTTTCACTCTTCTTTGGAATCATCATTGCAGACTATGGTTAAGCTACTGCAGCTTGTGATTGGTTCCCCTACTAACAAACCACGCCTCCTCCTCACGATTTTGAACCATTTAACATAAGTCGTTTGCTGGTTCAGAAGAGACCTAAGATAAACAGATGAAGCCGTAGCAAAATCTTTTTCTCGGTTGTGTTGCAGCTTTTAACTGTTTAACATTATGTAGGCCTTTTTTTAACATCTGCCTTTTTTTAAGGGCTTGTACGTTAGTAAATTTGTGATTATTTGAATATGCTTTTGCATATCCAAAAAGCTGTTATTGTTTGTTTTTATTTTTTTGCAATTTGAATGGCTTCTGCGGTGATACATAAAGAAATGTTTAGTCTTGGTCATCGTAACTCGTTCATATGAGCACATTTCCCTTAAATACAGTGTCGTTTCTGAGAATCCTGTTCTAGAAAAAAGGTTCTGAAAGGAAGTTGCATAAGGCTAAGGGATTTTGGTTGAAGACTGTCACATCTTTCAGCAGAACAAGGAAATAGGGTCAGAATTGTGGCGATCATGCTTTATTCATGTGAAAAACACATGGACATAAGTACAGAGTGTTTCATATTGCGGGAGGTTGTGTGTAACCGGTGACATTTATCTTGGGTATTACAACATAAAATAAACACTTTGGACCCGATCCAGACGAACACAAAATGGTAATTTCCTGATCTAATCTTAGATCTTGAAAAAAACGACTGCGTTTTGTGTGTGTGTGTACATACACATATATCGATTACAATATTTGTAAGCCTATCATCGTATATATGGCCTTTCATGCAACCCGTCAGGAGAGACTCAGTAAGATTTGTTCAGGTTATAAGGTAACTTCATTTTCTGATGTGTGAACATTCTGCCCCATTCAAGCTGCTGTCACAAACCTCCAGCGTCTGCCTATAGCTTATACTCTCTGAGTTTCAGGCAGGGGACATGCACACATTAAAGAGCTGCAGTACTACAGGTGGATAGAAAAGAGGCCACTTAGCTTGTGAACATTCCCACTGTATGTGTGCTCTAGGCCAAAGCCCCAGTTCCCCTGGCTATAATCCAGCTCCACCTATTAAGTTCTTATTATAAACCTACTTTGCATGGCAAGGTGGCATTGTGGTTGTATTATCCAATCGGAACACAGTGGCTGAGCACATATTCCTGCCATATATTTGGTCGCTCTCTTAATATATGGGCTACAAAGTGTTAGGTTCTGAGTTTTAATTTCAGATGCGTATTTAAATACACTCTCCACTTTTCCCAAATCGGCAGCTTAGTAAATATGGCCCTGTATCTTTTCTCCCATAGTCCACAGCAAGGTTGTTTTTTCTATGCTATATGAACTGTGTTGGCCATTTTTAATTGTTATTTAATTATTAAATCAATTGAATTGTTATTTGCCCCTCAATAAACAAAATGTAAAAAAATAAAAGAAATCATGTCATGTGACATTTGTCATGTGACCTGCCACTGGGACAGGATTGCTTAATTTTACTTGTTGCTATGTAAATATTATATGAGAAGGTCAGTTACTTTCCTTACGTAGATTGCGTAAATGCGGTCTTTCAGACTACGTAAGGAAAAGATACGTAAAAAAAATGTACTACGCGTGCGCAGTAGGAAAAAAGCTAAACCCCGGACGTATATGTTATACGTCCGGTGATCTGCATACGGCCCCCAGTTCTTAAATTGCCATTATTCAAATAAACACATTAAATTCATCAAATCTTAAATTCATGACTGCTTCTTATATACCAAATGATAAACAAAACCCTGCCACATTACCCCAAAATACTCAGTATGCTGATCACCTGTCTGATGTCTGGGGGGGTCACATGACCAATAGTGACTTTGTACTTTATAACCTGTGTCTAAGTGCTTGGTGCTTACTTCTACACATGTTGAAGTGAAGATGTGATGTCTAGCCAGCCATTATTCAGATAGTCCACCACTACAACTTTTCCACAATTTCTTTTATTATCTGCCACATTCAAGTTCATAATTAGTGATGTTGGGGTTTGATTGACAGGTGTGAATTTATCGGGTGATTGAGGGATTTAGTAGCCCGTTTAGTTTGCGGGGCTTGTTTTGTAAACAAAACTGCAGACAACATACTAATCAAATGAGCAGAATATTAAAACAACTAAACGTCCTATTAAATTAGAAATCTATTGTAGGAAAATAAACCTATTCTCAGAGCAAACAGCTGCTATATGTCAGCTAAAGCTGACGGTAAATACAAGGCTCATGTTTTATGGCATAGTAGTAGTGGAAATCACTTTATTAGTTGCTGTCTCCTTGCCAGGCGCTTTCTTTATCTCCGCTGCGGTCAGATACTGTGGCAGTCATTTACAGGAATAACAAAACAACGCAGATACAGTATCTCTTCCCCCTCCGGTGTCATTACTGCAGGCTCTGTTCTCATTTAATGGCTGTAGTTAATGCATGTTGGGTCATTTAAATAAAGTTAAGGTGTGGACAACCATTTACCCTTTTATTGTTTGTTTTTGTTTACTATGATTTATATTTGAAACGTTTACCAATATCTGAAGTTATAGAATATAAAACAAAAAAAACCCCAATATTTTACTCAGTGAGCTTTATATGGTATGCCCGATGATTAATAACAGGTCTATAACACTTATCAGGAGTGCACACCTGATGATTCTGCTTGTAGTGAGCTACAATTAGAATCAAAATAACAGTCAGCCCACAAAACAGCCTATCAAATTGCTCGAAATGGATGCCTTTATGAGGAGTTGAAAAATATGCAATTGCATAAAACCTCATTAAAAAGAGAGAGAGAATAAAATAGCCCATAAATCAGTGCACTCTGCTCAAAATAGAAAATATATATACAGATCATTATTTATACCATATACATGAACCATATATACATATTTAGTTACTGGTAAGCAGAATGTAAATTCATAGGATGACTTTTGTAGTTTGAGTATACTACTGCCTTTGCTATGGGGACTGGGTGAGAGTTCCTTAAAGATGTGTATAATTCATTATAGGTCTGCAGTTGTGTCTATTTTTCCTGCATCTGCTTTGAACCTTGCAAGGGGTTAGAAATGCCTTCCACTTTTATTTTGTAGTTTAGTATGAGGAGAACTAATAAATATTTGTGTGTAATACAATGACCGTTTCGTCCACTATGCTGAACCACACTAGTTGGTGGGCCTTTAGCTGAACACTGGTAGAGGCATTGGGCCAGATCCAGACTTAAGAACGACAGGCGATTTACGCAAATTACTTGCGTAAGTCCCCTGTCTCTGAAAACCTGCACATGTGCGCACCAGATG
This sequence comes from Limnodynastes dumerilii, assembly GCA_011038615.1. Classification (NCBI taxonomy): domain Eukaryota; kingdom Metazoa; phylum Chordata; class Amphibia; order Anura; family Limnodynastidae; genus Limnodynastes; species Limnodynastes dumerilii. The sequence continues at coordinate 251,276 of WWET01000827.1, forward strand.
TTCCGATAGCGAGCCTACAGACGCACATAACTAAGTTACGTACGTGTGTAAGCATAATGAAGTGGCTGACCCTTCAATTACGATGGCTGTATCCCCACCATACAGGCGAGGATAGCTATTTAAATGAGGGATTGGGGGCGGGGAAGCCCTGACAGCAGGCAGTGCTGGGAGCATGCACTCCCCTCTATGGCAGCGTAACTATGGACCCCCGCACACACGTAAAGGGTCTGGATTTCGCCCATTGACATTATCCTTCATAAAACATAAACTTTTCACAGCGGTTAATGTAGAATGTCTCACAGGACTATTATTTTTGCCTTGTAGGTCAGATTATGATGATTGGAGGCCAGCCCTGGCAAGTTTGCTGCAACCAATCCCATTTCCCAAAGAGTAAGTACTGTATTTTGTCATTCTTGGCGCTGCAACAAATGCTGACCAGCATTCTATCTGGTGCAAGACGTGCATTCTTTTTCATTACTGCAGCATTGAGTACTTTCTAGCCAATGACTGTCTCGTTTTGTGCGCTCTGACTCTTGACTGCGGTATTCTAGGGATTGTGGCAATCTGCATTCTAAATGATGATTGGTGCATTGTGTGTAAGTCTTACTGATTAATGTGACCAAGTTCACCTCAGTAATATACTGTGGCATTCTAACTGGTGTCTATAGCATTCTGTGCATTCTAACTTGTCATTGTGGTAAATTGTGCAACCTATCTCATGACTAGTGGATTGTGTATATTTATACTTATTATAGCGGCACAGAGTACACTTTAACTATTGTCTGTTGCATTCTGTGCATTATAACTAATGATTGTTGTAATCTGTTTAGTCTAACCGATGGTTGGTGGATTGTATATATTCTGACAGCTGTTGTAGTGCATGCAGCTTAACTGATGTCTATGTCATTCGTTATATCTGGTGATCTATGCACTATGAATTCTAATTGATAATTGTGAGCATCTCATTTTTTTGTTATTAAAATGTTGTACTGCTAATGGAGACATGTACAAATATATATAATACCTGTAACACATGGGTAGATTTATCACAAATTACTCCATACTCTCTATATAGCGATTTATTTTATGTTTCTACATTCATTTTTTCTGGTTTGTATCTTTTCAAGACTTGAGTTTAACATGTGTCATACTAAAATGCGGCTTTTCTCCCCTTAAAGGAGATACAGTGCTCAGTTTGCATTATATTCTAAAACATTAACTTTAATCTTTACATTGCCTTATAAACAACCTTTTGTGAGTCATATGCTTAAATATATTACAAATAGGCTATTGACACATGTGTTGCATGTTTGTTTAAAATGCCATGGTCAGCTGCTAACATTATAGGTTATAACGCTGTGTGTTTGGAGTTTTGTGGAAGAGATGTTGTGTTGTTACTGTTGGAAAAACTGGTCCTTAAAGAGCAGACTAATGAGTGTTTGTGTTTGAAAAAAGGCACACTATAGGGAATAGATATTAACAGTCCTGATTGTTCCATTTACCAACCTCCTATACCCGAGTGGCTTAGTTATTTTGCTCATGGGTCAACATGCAAAAGCAACTGCGGATGATAAAGTTACAGGCATTAAAAACAGACTGACGTCACTTAGTCAAATGTGTCCTTTAGTATCACACATGGGACCATAATATTCCAGTCCATTATGCAACTTTATTTACAGAGTGACCCATAATTGCTTTGTCACCATGATTTAATGAAGTCACTTGGGTTTGCCAGCAAAACAAACTATGAATAAAGATTAAATGCATGTGGTCAGAGTAAAGCAGCGACATGGAACAACAGGGAAACCTGAAATTCCATAACTTACTAGATTTGTGAAATAAGATTTATTTATTTGTCATGAGTAGACAGAACATAAAATATTGTACATTGGAAATATAGCCTTGGCTTTCCCAGTCATTAATTCATACTTGCAAATGAAAATTTTAGTGACATTACTTTACTTTTCCAAATTAAGTAAATGAACTTAAAAAATGTGCTACTTTTTCTTTTTCCCACAAATCTCCTTTAAACCAGAAAGCCATCAGAGCAGTATATTTAAAGATTGGTAACTGCAAGGAGTCATTATACAGTCGCTTGTTAGTATTTTTTTATATAAGTTTGGGGGCATATTTATCTCATTCTCTGCATTCTGAGGGGGATTATGGGACACTTGCTGCAGAGTTACAGTTACCTTATAGCAGAGTAATATATATATCATTTCTTTTAAAGATATCTTTGGGTTTATCCCAAGCATGTTTCAAATGTTCTACTGTATTAGTGTCTACCATCTCAGCTACCAGTGAAGTTCTCTATGGCTTCAGTGAAGTAATGTTTCCTCACACTTCCTGTAAACCTGCCATACTCCCCTACTATCACACTGTTATTTAGACTTGGGATAGGAAACACCAACTCTCAACTCTAATACTGTTTACAACAGATGAAATATGACTCCCCTGAAATCAACATGGTTTAGCCCAGGTGTAACTAAGTTCATGCACTTAACAAGGTCTGGATCCAGCCCATTACTTTTCCAAATTAAGTAAATGAACTTTAAAAATATGCTACTTTTTCTTTTTCCCACAAATCTCCTTTAAACCAGAAAGCCATCAGAGCAGTATATTTAAAGATTGGTAACTGCAAGGAGTCATTATACAGTCGCTTGTTAGTATTTTTTTATATAAGTTTGGGGGCATATTTATCTCATTCTCTGCATTCTGAGGGGGATTATGGGACACTTGCTGCAGAGTTACAGTTACCTTATAGCAGAGTAATATATATATCATTTCTTTTAAAGATATCTTTGGGTTTATCCCAAGCATGTTTCAAATGTTCTACTGTATTAGTGTCTACCATCTCAGCTACCAGTGAAGCTCTCTATGGCTTCAGTGAAGTAATGTTTCCTCACACTTCCTGTAAACCTGCCATACTCCCCATGAATGTGGGTCCCTGTTGCGAACGGCCCTATTTCGATTGCTTATGCCTTGAAGAGGCATAGTAATCGATCCCTGGAGCACCGAACACGGTGCTCCGAAATGTAAGTAAGCAACTTTCGGCAGTCTCTACTGCTTATGACGGTATTCGCAACACTCCCCATGTCTGTGCTGCTCTCTTCTTCACATACTTCTCTTCCTGTGAAGAAAACCTTCTTCCTGTGCCTGCTTATTCCCTTCTATCATATCTCCTCTTCTCTGCTCAGAGCTGTACGTGTTACATCCTTTAGTCTTTAGAAAACTTATTTGTTTTATACTTTGTTTCATGTAGTTTCGGAAGAAGCAATTCTTGAAATGCAAAAACTTTTGTAGACGTTCCTATAGCCTCCTGTTTCTAAATACACATGTATGTCTTTTTGTTACAGAGCTCTTGCCCATGAAACTTTTACAAAGTAAGTATGAAAACAACATGCGATCATAAGAATAAAATACATTCATTCCCTTCGGGCTGAATAACGTGTCACTTAGGCAAATGTTTGTTTACAACGCCTGAGAGACAACATTGTTCCAGTCCATGATGCAACTTTGTTTACAAAGTCACTTATAATTGTCACTCTCATTACTGGAGATGTGATCGCAAGCTCTTTTCCCTTCCTGTATTAGCATCTCTTTCAATGCGTTTCTTTTTATGAGAAGTCTATTCCGTTGTCCTTTACATGGTGGTCTGTCCTATAGCAATATATGTTCCCTGTACATTGTGTTATTATAATTCATTATTATTTCTTGTGTTGTATTTTTAAATGATCTCCAAGATGTTCCATTAGACAGGCTCTAAGACATTTCTCATGCAGTAGAACCAAATACTTGTCTAAGATAAAAGATAGTGTCAACATGACCGTATTTTCTTTTCTTTCTTTAAACTACTCAACTGTTTTATGAATGTTTAGATCTGATCAACACACTTTCACGCTGTGATAACTAACGTGTGTGTTCTCATTCTCCCTTCACAGGGAGCTGAAATACGTCATTCAGAGATTTGCTGAAGACCCCAGGCAAGAGGTAAGAATTTCCCCTGGGGCCCAGGATGGTGTGAAGGATGGGAATACTTGTGATGGGAGGTTATTGCAGTGCAAATATAATGCACATACTTGTTATTAACTTGCATCTGTTTGCAAGAGTGTTATGGGTGCAAAGTCGCCTTCATATAAGCAACAGACTTTTTAAAATAGATCCTTACGTTCGTAATTACCATCATCTTTATCTTTTCTTTCTATTTTTTTTCATATGTTTATATGAAATGGGAAATAGGTACAGTAACCACAGTTTAGTCAGTGAATCTTGATTGGCTGCAGGTTAAATTTATGACTTCTGGTTTGGGACAAAAAAGTTATCACAACATTGAAAATCAAGTAGCACAGTTTCCAAAATGCAGTCTTGCCAGCTGCTTGGTCTCTTCCCTACCACCATTAAACAATAGTGGTTATAACAGTAACATAAAGGGAACTTATGTTTAGTCAGTTTCCTTTTATATAACAGAAATTGACAACTGTCATGTGAATTTCTGATGTTTTGGCAGACAATATGTGTGGTGTCCTTAGACTGGGGTTAGCTGATAACGTTGTATTATCACTAAATGAAGAAACGCTGTCCGCTTCCTGTTGACTGGATCATATACTCACACACAAAAACAATGGAAAAAACTGAACATTTAGTCTCCTGACTTGCAGATACAGGACAATGTAATTAAAGAGGCATTTGCATAAATTGTATTGATATACAATATCACTATGTACACTGTCTTTTGATCAATTATTTCATGTTTGCATTAAGAAAGCATCTACTATTTACCATTCAGCCTGTGTATCTGCAGACTCCATTTTGTCGTAGTCTATCATTTACCTTACTCTAAAGTCATAAAAAGTGTCAATAACTATGGATTACACAGCAAGTGTAATTTATATATATCATCTATAGTATAACTTGGTAGGATAATAGCCTTTGGAATTATGTTTTATTATTTGAAAGAATGGAAATAAACATGTTCCCAAATATTTGAATCCATATTATAACAGTAAAACTTCAGAACTCTTTTTTTTTAATGAAAATCTGTTTTTAAGGTTTGTAATGCTTTATGGGTTTCAATCTTTAACCAATTGTCTCTAGTGGGAGAAAACTCTGCCACTGAAGTTTATGTGTAAAGTGGGTTTTGACACCCGCCCCTTTCTGTAAAAGTATCCCTTATGTGTAACACCATTTGACCACAGAAAAGGGAAAGGGGATGAGGTGTTACATTTTCACAGGGCATAAGGGAAAGGAATGAGGGAAAGAATGTTTAGATGGTATCTACAGCATTTACAATCAGATGACTGTATTTATGTTCAAATGACTTTAGAGAATGTTGACTGTCTGCAAGATTCTCTTCAAGATTCATAAATGTCTCCTGCTCCCTTTGATAATAAACTTTCCCTTATACATTAGTCACCCAGTACCTGAAAATACACGTTTCAGATTCATGTATATACACACCCTTCACAAGGTGACATCTTCTCTACCTATCTATTCAAATATTATTCATTCATATATTTCTCTAAATAAATGTCAAAGTAAAGATTTCTCAATACACCTTTCCTTTCCTTTATACGTGTATATTGATTACATAGTTGCCATTCTTCATGTATGGACTCTCTGAGAATGTAAAATATAGGCTTTTGCATAATTGCCATGGTTTAGCATATCTTTCATACTTCCTGTCCTCCTTGACGTCACCTTAGGAATGCTGAAATCACGTTGCACGTTGGGCCAATGTTTTTAATAACAGGCTTGTTAGAAGGATTCATGCGACATCTTTTTTTATCCACATTTTTTATTCACTTGTCAGTAACACCATCATCCCAAAAAAAGAAAAAGAAATTAAATATTAAGCAGAAGGTATTCTTTCCCATTGTATAATAGCTGGTTGGATACTTTTGGAAAGCCACACATAAAGTAGTTGGTTTAGATAAACTTGTTAGATCCTTGAAGATAAAGATAGAGTTTTGTAATGCCTTAATGAGAAATGGCGACATCTGCGTCAGGTTATATGGGCAGCAAGCAACCCAATGTATATACATAGTATATAACATGACATACAACCAGATCCCAGACTCCTTTCCTGCAGGATCCAACCATCCACGCAGGTGAAGAGAGGCCACTCCTTTTGCATGGACTCACAACAGCAGAGACCCCTACCTTAAGACTTTAAGATGGCTCAGCGGTCTTCATACAATCGAGGCTGCTTAGCACACCCCGTACTTTACTGTAAATACTTCCCCTCCCACCTATGGTAATGGATCTGCACATCCCGTGTCGTAATGCTTCCAATATGGAAGTCTGGATTCATAGGCGTGTGTGCTTGTGCGGTCACACAATGTGGACATTTTCACATCCTAGGGATTGTAAAATGCCCAATTGGCAGAAGTCTGGCAGGGACTGCTGTCGGTAGGAAATCTGGACACTTAAGTATTATGCGCAAATCCTACAGGACAGGGGAATTACAAACTTGTCGATCGCAATTCCCCTGTTGGACTTAGTTTAGGATCTGCCCCATTGGTCTTAAAAGCAAAGTCTGTCAGACATTGCCTTTGGAAACACCAGCATTTCAATTTAAAAAAAAATTTTTTTTTTTGCTATTCATTAAATGTATCTTTAAAAATTTATTGTTTTTTAATAAATAAAGCTTGGCTCATTTTGTATGCATAAAATGGGAGCCTCAGCTGTTTGTCCATATCATATCATGAATTTGATGTTTAGTGGTCCTGTGTCTGTTTTCCTGCAGTGGAAACTTTTATTTTTAACATGTTTTGGAAAATACTGCTGTTTTCATTGGCCCATCATACGAAAAGCATTTTTGGCAACCTAATTACATTTACAGAAAGATGCGTAATATCTGATAAGACAGCTTTATGTTTTAATAGGAGTTCCATCTTTAAAATGAATGCAAACCGTTACATGTTGTGTGCATTCTGAAATTCTTACTTTCATAAGTTTTAATGAAAGTTATTTTCGGTTGTTATAAAAGGAATAAAAATAACTTTTTGCATGACACAAATGAATAACAAATCCCTAGCGATCATCTGTACATGTTATCTAAGTATAGGTTTAACAATACACAAATATAGAAGCTACCCATAGAGTTGACGTTTCACATAATGTTCTTCTTACTTAAACTTCTGACACCAAGGGAGGTAACAAGTGGTATAAAAAAATAAAAGTAGCTGAATTACACTTTTGTACTTTCAGCATATTAAAAATATAATTGGGCCATGTTATGGCTTTAATTGTCACAGCTAATGAAAGACAAATCTGCAGGGATTAGAATGGTAGATTTTTTATGTAGACAAATGCGACCTTTGTCAGTCCAGATTTTGAGAGACTACAACTCCCACACACTGCCACAGCAAAGGCCTAGCTGATGGATGGCAAAGCATGATGGAACTTTTAGTTTTACAACACCTTGTCTGTGCCTGCTTTAAACCATTGCAAATGACACCAGTTTCCACATATACCCCAAAAGAATAAAGTCTGAATACTTTTATAAAAATGTATTTTATCTTCTATCAGTAACTTGTTTGCCTAAAACTTCTAACCTTTCTTTATTCACTCTACAGGTCCACTCTTGTCTCTTAAGCGTCAGAGCCGGTAAAGACGGCTGGTTCCAGCTGTACAGCCCCGGGGGCGTGGCCTGTGATGACGATGGGGAACTTTTTGCCAGTATGGTACGTGTCTGCAATAATGTGAGTTAAAATTTTATGGGTTTGTCTAAGCTAGCGGTGGGAAGAATATCATTTTATTATTATTCGTGAAACAGAACTGATGTTTTTCTGCTGTTTGAAAATAAGTTCCCGCAGTGTCTAAAATATGCGAGAAAATAATACTAAAGGACTATCAGTGCTTACATTATATTTTACTGATAGGACGTCACAATATTCCATATCACCGCACCAGGATAATAAATATACTAAATAAATAAATAAATAATAATAATAACAAATAAAAAAATAATATACTAATAAAAAGCATATAGGAATGTAAAATGTAATACTACATCAGGTATAGAGAAGAATAAACATACACCCTAATACAAAACAAATACGGACCATTCAAAGACAAGATGGAGGTGAAGATGTAGTGTTGATGAATCAGAAGATGGGAGAATATAAAGCATTGCTCTTGAGATTATATAATTAAGTGGGACACATATGTATTTGAAATAAATAAAGCATTATTTAAAAGGGTTATATAAATGGAACACATTAAAGTATATGCATGAATACAGCATGTATATGCTGTATTAAATTAATATGGAACAGGCCCTTACAACCTGCAGCTGCTACAGAGCATATAAAATATTTGGCATGTAAACACAGATGTGACAACAATAAGTAGAACTTTCCTCGGTAGCTTTGGAAGACCCTGGCGAGTCTGGCCTCCTGGTGACGCCTGATTGTATTGTGGCCGGGTAGGATGGTGTTGATAAGGATGAACATTATACCCAAATGGCTATATCTCTTCCAGACCATTCCAGTTTCAGCCCCTCTCTCCAGATGGCCCTCAAGCATATTATATGGCACAGTAGGCCACCTAGGATCTACACTGACATTTTTAAACAACCTGTAGCATCGCACTTCTCTCGAATTGCTTTCTCCTACACTCCTGCAGGCTCTGTTCCCTTGTTAGACCTGGAAGCCCAGGTCAGTATTCCAGACCTAACAAGCTCAATCAGCCACCAAGATTTAGGACAGCAACTCTTCTAGGTCTGTCATCTACCCCTGTCACTAATTTAGGGTGATCCCGACTTCCTGTGTGGCAGATCGTTCTCCAGGACTTCTGTTTGAACTCGCCTTTCACTGAGATTTTCCTATATTAGTACCCAGGGAAATTGGCAATACTTGGAAGACCTCCAATGCTGTTATCCTCACCCCACCTTTAACTGCTTTCAGTTTGTTCAAATAATACATTTTCTCCGACCCCTTTCTGCCATTGCCACCCTGCGCCCTCTAACCTCCTTCAAATCAGTCTGCGCACACTGACCTAAGGATAGGTGTCTGATTTCTAGGACATACACAGTTCTTTTAGATTCCCAATCTACCTCTCAAAGACACCATGAAAGGGAGAGTGAATGAGGGTCACCTCCGGACTCCGACACCTGGAAGAAGATCTGTCAGGACAGGACTGGAACAACATGATACATATCTCTTGGGAATGGCTGGTCTTTCACCTTTCTGAGTTGCGGTTCCCCATCTCCTCAATGATATGATGATCAGATATTTTTTTGTTAAGCTGCCCTCCTGTAGGTCTCTTCAGCCACATTAAAAAAACTAGTCTCCCATGTCCCTACTGCCACTAAAGACACCATTGCTAGGCACTGGAAAAACCTGTCTGCTCTGGGTATATCTGATTTGTTCCATCAGATCTGGCAGGTGGCGTACATGGAAAATATAATGTACTACCTTCATGATTAAACATTTTATCAGGTCTGGGCTCCATAGTATAGTAAACTGGGTGACTTACCAGTAGTCTCTCTTGATAATCACTGATTAACTTAGTCCCTGTCCCATGTGCAATAATTCTAATTATTCTCCAGTCCTCCTTGCCGCTCAGGTAGTTCTGTGCTTACACCCATTATATCCCCCACCCCTCTCACTGTGTACAACACTAGAAAATGTGACATTGTGGATGTACAATGGGTCTTTACATTGGTCTATGTTACATAACAGAAGGTGTTCTTGCCTGTCTTTGTACTGTTGTTTGTACTCTTGCAATACCCTCTCCATTTGTGCATTTGTATTGACTATGGTTCTGTATTCTTTACTTGCTTTTATGTAAGGCATGTTAGTTGTATTATATTTCCATGATCCTTCGACCAAATAAAAAACAAAATAATAAGTAGCCAATAGCAAAGGCATAATCAACCATTGGCATCCAGGTGTTGTGAAACAACTCCCAGCATAGGCTGGTGTGCAGCAGGCTGTACATTCCTGAAGTAGCCATTTTGTGGGCTCAAGGAACGATCTCTAAAATGCAGCTCATGCACTAGGATCTGTGAGGTGCATATTGGGTAGTAGCACCATGGCTTATTTGAGGCATTAGGCAGCCCAGACAAGACCCCGGATAACACACTCATCTTTTCAGTTCACATCAGAAATCAGTTAGATCTTATAGAACATTGGGCACAGAGGCTCCTATGTTCCCAGACATTTACAAAGTTCTTCCATAAGATAACTTTATTCCCATAAGCTTGTCTGCCAAAAAGCAGCGTGGGCGCTGTAGATCACCAATAGCAAGCCCTGGATCTGTAAGGAATGTTGATAAATGTTTCTCTGCAGAATGTATGAGTATTTACTGTACACCATATGCCCCGGCTTACTAAGTACCTGAAACGCAGCACCCACCAAAAGTTTCCATCTCACATAAAGAATTTATCTCCTGAGGAGGATAACAGTGTAAATCCCAGACACAGCTGGTGATGTTATGGAATAAATATATGCCCTTTCCTTTCCGTGAGGTGTAAGGGTGCTGGGTAACGTAAATGTGTGTTCAAGGTCGTCATCAAGTCCCTGCATACTATCTGCTCTTTCCTCCCTCCAAGATCTCCTGCTAGGAAGAAATAAAAAGTTGGCTGGTATGTGAAAGGGGAACATATAGGGAATAATAGCGCTAAAGTGCCAATGCTGCCTCTTCACTCCTCAAAAGGATCTACCACAGGGTTGCCGACTTTTGAAATCCTCCCTCCAGGAGATCCCGGAAGGAAGAGATAGAGACAGGTACGGGGGTCTGATCTACCATATAGATAGATACAGAGAAAAAGGGGGGGGTAAAGGTACCCTTAATTATGGCACAAACAGAAGAATATTGGATCTGTGAAGTCTCTCCTGTCTGTAGCTCTTAGTGGTGAGGTTCTTGATAGTAATGGGACTCTTTCTCACAACGAATGTCCTGTTAGTTTTCTTAGTTGCTCCCCAACAGTGTGAAAGAGTAAAAGAAAAAGTATAGAGCGTAAAAGACCATGGAAATGATTGTGACATCTGTCCTTCCTACTATTTTCTGTCATACTTCCAGTGAATACATGTCTACATTAAATGTTCAGCTGGTCTGAGATTTAAATAACAGGCAGAATGGGTTGTCTCCTAAGATAATATGACTCACAAGTTGCAGCTTGACATGGGATCAGAAAAAGGTGTTAATTATTAACCTTGCCAGCATGGTGATCAGAGGAAAGAGACTTGGATCGAGTTTCTGTTATGCAGAGAAACAGGAAGTGTGATGACTGGTACACAAACATCTTTGCTTCCTCTTTCTCTCCATCACATAACTTTGATCTCCCTGTAAATATGATTGATAATAAAGATGCCAAACTTATCATCCTGCTGACTGTAGGCTCAAATTCTATCAATTATTTAGCAAATCATTATAGAAGAGGTCTCTGAGACCAATAAGGCACTATAAACGTGTATTGTAACTAACCCTGTAAAGCAAGTCTTTTGTGGTGACTGCTACCTCTTGTTTAATCAGACGTTTCTTCAGTGCATGCTGATTTATGTGAGAGACCAGGCAACTTACCTTCTCAGTGGTATCTTGAGCAACCAGAGGTCCGGCAGCTGTTGTTGAACTACAAGTCCCAGGATAACTTCATACCACAAACAACATTGTGGTAGAGGGATAGAGAACAGAGATTACTGGGATACAAATAAATGATGTAGCAGTGAATGATTTAATTGACAGAAGCGGAGGAGCATTAAGAGAAATCTATATTTTATTGTGTGTTTTCCATTAATACTTTGGTAGAATCTTTTTAGTAAATTAAACCCTGTTTGGCCCTGTTTATGGTCATAATAGTACAGCGATTGAACATTAGGACAGGCTGTGCTAGAAGGACCACCTCTAACTAGGACTCTTCCTCACCTCTTTATCAGAGTAACCTGTAAGCATTGGTCTGCAGAAGTGCATGCACCATATAGCAGTTACTGTCCCTGTCCTACTGACAAATCCCTTCGGTCCAACGCACTTTCAAACTCAAGCGGTGATTGTGCAATTTTGGGCATCTGGAGCAGTGTTTATATTGCTCTGTATGTGATCAGTTTTGCACTTTGAAGCAACCTCTATTTTATTGCATAATTACAATAAATCCTGATTCTAATAAAACACAATGTTCTGCCTATATAGTTGTTGTTTTATGTCATTTTAATGCATGTTCTTGTCACGTAGGTTCACATTTTGATGGGCTCATGCTATAAAACGAAGAAATTTCTGCTGTCGCTGGCTGAAAACAAACTGGGGCCCTGTATGTTACTTGCCTTACGAGGAAACCAGACCATGGTGGAGGTAAGTGAACATACAACAGCATGGCTAACAGAAAAGAGCGCAGGTTACACAATTTATTGTATTTCCACTATATCTTAGCTGCACTGTGGCTTCCAAAGAGAGCATATAGAACAGGCCTGTGGCTGTCCAGGTGTTGTGAAACTGCGAGTCCCAGCATGCTCTTACTGCATAGGTATAGCCGATACCTGACAAAGCATGGTAGGACTTGTAGTTTCAAAACACCCATATAGCCAAAGTTTTGTCAGTCCTGATGTAAGGCTATTTTATAAATAAATGTTATAATTCCCTATCTAAGTCCAGATTTACTAACCGATAGCTTAGTAAATCTGGACCCTAGAGTTAACAGCTTGGGTTTACCTATCTCAATGGTGACAAAGTGTAACGTCAAAGTATTTGTTTCTGAAATGCACCTGTCTGTTTCAGATTCTGTGTCTCATGTTGGAATACAACATTATAGAAAATAATGACACACAGCTGCAGATCATCTCTACCCTGGAGAGCACAGATGTGGGAAAGAAAATGTATGAGCTGCTGTGCGACAGACAGAGGGAGTTAAAAGAGCTGGTAGGTCCTGATTTATGTCGTGCTTATGTGTGTATCTAAGGCAGAAAAGCCTGCATTGCTAGACCATTAATAATAAATGCTCCGTGTGCTTTACATTTGTATTTATTGAGTTTTATTTCCTCCCATTATAGCAAAGAAAAGGAGGTCCCACTCGCCTGACACTGCCATCCAAGTCTACGGTAAGTGTCAACAGTTGGTCATGAATTGAGCTGTAACAAGCAGATGACATTTGGTCCAGTCTTTGCCTACAGCCAATACTAACTTGACTCCAGAGAACCCCAGACATAAGACTGGTCAAGCTTCTTATTGTTTGATGTATTTTAAAGTTCAGTTAATGGACCTGATTAACCATTGGGGGAATAATTAGAATGTTACAATTCTAGGGCCTGATTCAGAGCTTCTAATACACAGCGTATTTACACTAGCGTAACTTCTAAGCACTCCCCTCGCATGTACGTACATTTCCCATTTTACGTTTACCAAACCCTACCTTAACTTTACACTGCGTAACCGCTGTAGTATGACACTCGCGTACTTACGCTGCTTAGCACGCCCATACTGTAACATTTAAATGCCTCACCCCGCCTCCGAAACGTAATTACAGGTGTCGCATGCCTGGCACGCCCCTTATCCGTAGTTACGCTGTTGATTTGTGACTGTCCCTTACGCTCTGAGTTACGTTGGCGTAACATCTGCCGTTCGCATGCGCAGTAAGTACTAATTAGCGATTTTACGCTAGCAGCTAGCGTAAAATCATTGGTGTGCGTAGCTCTGGACCTACCCCCTAGCATGCAGAATACTGAATTGTATGTAAGGGCTCAGCCAAGCCAATAAGCCATACCCCTGTACTCTTAATCATCTGCATTGCCTCCAGAATGCTATTGCATGACAGGCAGAAAAACTCAAATACATCAATGCATGTTAGAGCATATAGTATATATGTAGGGACTCTGCTACTAATAGTGACCTTTGTTTGCAGGACGCGGACTTAGCCAGACTACTGAGCTCTGGTTCCTTTGGAAATCTAGAAAACCTCAGTCTGGCCTTCACCAATGTAACCAGTGCCTGTGCTGAGCAACTCATCAAGCTGCCTTCACTCAAACAACTCAACCTGTGGTCTACTCAGGTACATAACGCTCAGGCTGTGGTTAGTGGAGTCTCTTCTCACCCCATAGCCGGTGTGTGAGATGTGTATGGCTAGAAATACACTGTTCCCCGTGTAGAAGAGCCGCGACACCTGAAATCAAAGATACTTCAGCTGTAAAGCTCATGTTTATTGTCAACACTTATCATTGAGGAGTTTGGTAATCTCCATGTTTTCTCTGAAGACTTCATTCCCTTGTATTGGGATGTCCCTTATTAAAACTATTGTAAACAGTGACCACATTTTGGCCATTTACAAAAATAACGCCCTGTCCATGCCCCAACTGGACAATTCTATTGGATTTGGCCAGACACGTGAATGTACATGTACGTCTATCATCGTGCCTATAGGATCATATGGAAGCACCAATCAGCAGAGCGAGTCATTTTGTTAGTGCTGTAGTGTAGTTAGATGACAGTCACATACGCTCATATTGGAATGCACACACACGTCTATCATGGTGCTCATGCTTTTCTGGTTCCTCCTCAGTTCGGAGATGCTGGTCTACGGGTTTTGTCCGAGCACCTCACTGCACTGCAAGTTCTCAACCTGTGTGAAACCCCGGTGACGGATGCTGGGCTTCTGGCACTGAGCTGTAAGAACCCTTCCCCTTTTCCCATCTTTCCTCCAACACCTGTCATCCTTTCTGTTCCTGTCATTCTCATCGCCAAGAGAAGAGACATTTAAATAAACCTCTCTGTTTTCATACTTAGCTATGAAGAGCCTCTGCAGCTTAAACATGAACAGTACCAAACTGTCAGCGGACACTTATGAGGATCTGAAGGTAAACATAGGAGACATCTGTTAAATTTATTGTTAATCCTTCTTGTTACCATCCAGAATGTCAGCCTTATCTCAGACACGTCTGTTTATTGGATCTCATTTTCAAAGTCTAAGGACAGAAGCTGCAGAATCAGAGTTTAGGTTATTACAGGCCCTGGGCAACTCTCATGTAGTAGCCCTGGAATGGACAACCACCACAGTCTTAGTGATCATAGTAGCCCCTGAGATGCAGGAAACCAGAGTCTTTGCAGGCTGTGGATCCAGTAGTTTTCTCGCCTTCTGCAGTCACGTGATCACTTTTGTCAATGTCATGTGACCACCGCGGGGCATGTATTACAGCTCTGGTAACCAGTGGAAGTTCTCTTCCTCATAATACACCCCTGTCCACAATTAGAAGAGCTTATGGTTGTATTCATATTTGAGGCAATGTTACAGAACACACATAATTCAGTATAAAATACCCACGTATCTCTATGAAAGGCATAAGAATATTTATGACTCTGGTGTGGAATGTTAAATGAGTGGTTTAATGGCACATTACATCCTGGATGAGCCAGAACTTGCTCGACCAGCTAGGAGAGAGAGATGCCAGTCTTCATCTACCAGCTTACTTCCACAAAGCTGGGCATACATCACCTTCATTAACAACCATTTACATTAATCAGCTATGGCCTAGTGTGACCTTAATCTTCAGAAGAGACTTATTACACAAGCACACCCGCTGTTCTTTCCTAGTCATAAAAACACGCCCAGCAACATGACCCACATGTTATTTTTACTTGGGATTCTGTTCCATATTTAACATTTCCTGGGCGTTTAGCATCTTTGCGGAATACCCAGCGTGTGCTGTTGTAAAAATAACATTAATATCCCCACACCCTAATATAGCACATGTTGCAAGATTGGCTCTTATAACTGCCCGTTTACAAGACAGGGTAACGTGCTTTAACTAACCCCTTTATTACTTTCCTTGTTTTAAAGGTCTTATTTTAAACTATCTCTGTTAATTCTGTAAGGGCCAGTATTAACAGATAGAGTTACAGATTCATGTCCCGTATTAAAATATTTGATATATAAATACAGGGCCATGCCAGGAAGCACGGGAACTTTCACCCATTTTAGAATGTTGTGAAATTCATTATTTTATTGATGTGGTTTAGCTGTGAGTTAGATCTTTTACCACTTAGTAATGTCTCAGCCTTAATATGTTTCATGCTGTTTTACTGCTAAATTATCATTTTCTTTCTTCGCTTTGGCCGGTTTTTATGTGAGCTGACCGAGCAATGTATTTATATAACATTAGTATACATTCAGTCCAAGTGTATACAAGACAGAGAGAAACCTGTATTATTTACCAGGGTATAAAAAGAAAAGCAAGTACAGAATTAACCAAGAACAGTGTAGCGCTAATAAAATATGGCACCATCAAAGAATCCAAACAGACATTTTAAGAATATTCTGCTACGTTTTTTTTCTCTGTTAGATAGTAATTATGGGCCTGAGTCAGATCTTCCGTGTGCACAAAGGGCCTGATCCAGACCTACGACCGCGAGCGCCCGCGAGCGTATGATCGCCCGGGCGTATTAACTTTCACGCCCATGACACTGCCATTGATTGTACCTACTTACGGATGCTGAACCCCACCCTAACTTTTTCAAGCGTCCGTGCGAATTTTCGTACCGATACGCTGGTCGTACGGGGCTTAGCACGCCCATACTGTGCAATTTAAATGGCTATCCCCGCCTCTGTGTAGTAATTCGAGCGTCCGGACTATCGTCGTACAAAACGCACGCCCCTTGGGCGAAAAATACGCTGAAAATACGCTCGCTGTACGCTCATGTCCTTCGGACGACCGGAAGTTGTCATACTGCACATGCGCAGTGCGTTTTTTCTCCCGTTTTTACGCTCCCGACCGGCGTACGATCGCTAGCAGTCATAGGTCTGGATCAGGCCCAAAAAGATCTGTTAGTTGGCACGGAAGACTCGCGTGCAGGCCCCTGTCGGGCAGGGATTAGGTAGGCGGAAGTGAAGGGCCGGCCCCTTTCACAATACTTCTTTCGTACTAAGTTCTGTACGGAAGCAGCTATGACTCATAACATCTGGAGCACGCAATGCGCCGATGTTGCTTGTTAGCGGACTTATGCCAGAGAATTGCGTAAGTCTAATCTGAATCAGGGCCTATGAGATAATTGTAGCTTTTTGTGTAAAATTAAATATTCAGCAGACGTGATCTGTGACCCTTATTAATACAAAGACCTTGGATCCGTATATATGCAATAGTAAGAACGTGATCCAGTAAATCGCTGCATTGTAATCAGTGCCTTAAGCTGGTCACACTCTATCACATGATAATCAGGATGATCAGCTGATTATTGGGTGATTGGTCCTGATTATCCTGCAGCAATAGTAACACTCAGGGAGTTTGTATATTAAGTGGCCAGCTTTAATCTTGCATTTACCATGCACAGCCGGAACCCAGAATTGATATATGCCCAGGTGTCATTTTCCATCTTTTCTCATCTTATTTTCAGACTCTGGTTCTGTTCCATAATCTCTAGAACTGTTTTTCTAACCTATAGTCCTATAATGGCTCTAGAAAATCAAACTCTTTGGGCCAGATTTACTAAGCTGCGTGTTTGGAAAAGTGGAGATATTGCCTGTAGCAGCCAATCAGAATCTAGCTCTCAATTTCTTTTTACATACTAGAGAATGTCAACTAGAAACTGATTGGTTGCTATAGGCAACATCTCCACTTTTCCAAACCCACATCTTAGTAAATCTGGTCCTTTGATATGATTTGAACAAGCCAAACAAGGAAAAATGCTGCACTAAACCAGTCCCTATAATCAGGCTTAAATTCTTATTAAAATGATAAAATGAACAAAAATAACTAGGTTAAGAGGCACCTGTACATTAATTCATGTGGTGTGTGATGAACTCGTTTTGTCTCTGTAGGCAAAGCTGCCCAACCTCAAAGAAGTAGACGTCCGCTACACAGAAGCCTGGTGACTTTCCACTAGCCCTGAAGAAGGATATTCTCTTCATGGCCTCTTTGGCTGATGGAAAAAAAAACTGTAGAACAAGGAACTTCTTGGACTACCATCTGTTTTTCAATTTAGAGGCCATTTTTACATAGGGAGGATGAACATGTGCGACTTGAGACTTACAGCTTCAAAAATGTCAAGATGAATGAATTCATGGATACAAAAGACTTTTTAGGTGCAAGAAGATTATACTGAGGAAACTACAAAAAAAAAAGAATAACGTTTGTGGATTTTATTTTATTTTTTGCATACGTGTTCATGCTGTGTGGGGGAAAATTTTAACAATGCATATGTTTTTTGTGTATTTTTTTTTTTAATTCAATTTGATTGGATGGACTAATTTTAAAGAAAAATCCTGCTTCGACCTTTTCGCTGCGTATCAAGATCCGGTGAGTTTGTCAGCGCAAGAAAAGCGATTGTCATGATCTTTTGCACCATTTTTCTTGCCCCTTAACTTCTGCAAATTCATGTTGTTGTAAATAGCATTTATGTCATTCACCTATTTAAAAGAAAAAAAGGAAAAAAAAAAAGGTTCACACTCAGCAGGTCTGGGATCTGCTTTTTATTTATAAAATGTAAAAATTCGTGTTTTTTTTCTTTTTTTTTGCAGATAGAGCTGTATAAAGTAGTTTGTCGCTGTCATGTTGACTGTGTTATTAATATGTGTATTGTTTTTTTTTTTGCTTTGATTTCAGAAGAGAAAGCTTTCTTGAATAAATAACATGGTTAATGTACGGTGTATTTGATATGAATATGTATCCCACCAGCTACATGCTGTGCCAGTAGCTTGGGAAACAGAAAGCCCATTGCACTTCTTTATCTGATATTGGTTCTAAACATTGTGGCCTGTGTTTATGCATAACGTGCCCTGTTCCATGTCATTTTGTGTATGTGTTGGGTATATCAATATTGTGGTGCCAAACATGAGCCCCAGAGAGCAGAGGAAGTTTGTGACATGATCATATGATTGGTGCATTATTTATGGCGTGCTCATGTGACCTGAGGACCTTACCATGTGACAAAAAAAAATTGACAGCACCTGCACAGGATCACACACTATGTGTCAGGTGTATTTTCAGTCTCTAATGCCCTGCCTTATTCAGTCATAGGCCTCAAAACCCCTTTATCGTGTAACAGAGTCATTCTATTACAAAATACACAAGATGCCAGTACCCAAAATGGCCACTACATATGTATACTGTATTTGTACACTATGGAACAGGACACACAATGCATTCCTTATCTTTCCTCTGTCTAACTCTATACAATACATGGCTAATGTTCATACTGTGATCCGTTTTGTAAATGACATTGTTAGAAATGATACCATTGATGTCATTTCTGTTGGCATCATCACTTTTTATTTTAATTTACAAAGCCTTTATTGTAATCAAGGTTAATGCAAGTCTGAGACAACCTCCTTCATGACTTGTAATATCCTTACTGCATTCAGTAAAGGTTGTGTTATATGGTGTAACTACTACCTGCACTCGTGGCCTGCAGTACAAGATAATATTGTAGTCAATTCTTATCACTATAGACATGAAAAAATATGAATTTGTGATGGGTATAAGCTTTTACTTAAAGCAGCATGTACATATCTTCCATCTAACAAAAAGGAACCAGGCTTAATAAATTGTTATTTCAAGAATTTCATAACTGTATAGAAAACATGGCTGCCATAGGCTTTGGATATTTCAGTTCTACAAAAAGTGAGAATATTAATCATGCATGTAAAATTGCAAGTCTCTTTCAACGTAAAGCCTCCCACCCCCCTTCAAATTATTGGAAGATCAGTGATAGATTTGGATTCTGTGCTACTCCTGGCTAAAGATTATCGCCAAAGTGTCTCTTTTTAAATAAAATGAATCAGTTGCTTTTCTTTTCACATCTCTCTGTTGATTGATGTCATCTCACTTGTCTTATGTCACTTTGTAAAATGTTTTTGTAACCGAGGTCTGATGTTTAGCGGACTATTGACATTTTCTTTTTCTTAATGAAGAAAGTTAAGGTTTTTTTTTCATCATTCATTTTCCTTTTCAAAATCTCCCCGAAAGTAAATCTCATAGACAGAATCAACCATGTCATGTGATACATAAGCAGGGGTAAGATGTCAGTCAAACCTACCTTAGAGGAGACATCAGGCGCCGATGACGGCTATATTAGTCAATATTACTTTATTGAAAGCCTGCAGCATTGTTAATCATTAACAGC
>WWET01000827.1:274826-309107 GCA_011038615.1 Limnodynastes dumerilii
GTAAAACAATTTAAACATGCTTGGGATAAATATAAGGGTATCCTAAATTGTAAACCAAATTGAGGGTAAATAGGGTCTAGGGTCAGTATAGTTTTGAATAAACAAATGGGCAGACTAGATGGGCCATGTGGCTCTATCTGCCGTCACTTTCTATGTATCCACAAAATATAACAGTAAATTGGTGCATGTCGCCACGGCTTTATAAATAGAGACAGCCGAAAACCGATCGGCATACTTACCCATTGTTTTTCGCAAGTTGTCGGACCAATCACATCTGTAGCCGCCGGAGAGGTGAGTAACGTTCTTCGGGGTCTTTTATGGTTAGTGTAATAGAAGGGGAGGGGTTAGGGTGAGCCTGCAGGGAGGAAAGTGTCAGGGTCAGGCTGCGGGTAGGGGAGTTTTAGGGTTAGGCTACAAGGAGGGAAGTTTTAGGGTCAGGCTGCAAGGAAGGGTTAGGGTCATGAAAGGGTAAGGATTACTGTACAATTACCATAACTCCCCGTCCACCCTGCATACCTGATATGTGTCTTGTTTTGCTTGTAAAACACTTCACAGCAGAATATTACAGTGAAAACTAGACACATTGAATTGTGGACCTATCACAGCATTTTGCAACTTTTTAGATAGCCAAACTCTCATAACATGTATGGGCTTAGCATTCTCATCATCATCATCAGTAGGGACAGCTGGAGTCCAGGAACTACAAATCAGTACACCTAAAGCAGGCACAGCTGCTTCCTTTTCAACCATGAATCGGGTATAAATCTGGATTGCTCTGTATTTCCTCCCATAATCCTTTTCTGTAACGATCCTGCCTCCTCCGCACTTATGGGAGCATCGTTGCAGACAGGTCGGCACAGCATAAAGACTGATGAATGCAGAAGACATCAGGACATCATTCATAGTGAAAATAATCCAATCAATTCATCAGATACAGACGATTCAGCTGCATCGTTGAGCTGTACACAGTGGTAAGATGTTTGGCAAAATGGTTGTGTCAGCTTAAACTGAGTAAAAAAAAATGTGATTACTTATATTGCATTGGGATTTATAAAATTCCCTAATTTTACGCACCTATTTTCTTGCCATACAATGTGACATATAGCCAGAATAGAATGCCTTTATGGTTACGGACCAGTAGTTGTGTTACAGCCCAACTTCCCTCCAAAACATGGTTGAAAGTGGTTTCCAGTTTTTGAAGAAAACTTTAACCTAAAGATGGGATCTGTATTGGCTCTAAATGACTAAGCTTATTAACCGTGGCTTAATGATCCAGTATTCCTGACAAATAGAGCATTCCACCAGTACGCTCTATGGTGTTTTTATTTGAGGCTACCATTTTGTTGTAGCCTTTATTTATAACATATCTATTCGATGATGGATATGGGGACATAGCCTTGCAGGGAGCAGGCGGTCATTATTTATAGTTATTTTTAGGTTTGGCAGAAACATCTTTATAATAAAGTTGTGACATTCAATACCAATACGGCTTGATATTTTTTGAGGTGTAAAAAGGGTGACCATTAGCCTTTGCAGTAGGCTTGGATTCATCTCACCAATTACTTTTTTCTTATTTTTTTGCTTAACGTTATTGTCTGATTTTGAAGACCATTGAGTGAGTGTCCACATTAAAGTTTAAGGGCTAGATTAACTAAACTGCAGGAAAGGAAAAGTGAAGATGCTGCCCATAGCAACCAATCAGATTCTAGCTCTCACTTTCCTGTTACATACTAGAAAGTGTCAGCTAGAATCTGATTGGTTGCTATGGGCAACATCTCCACATTGCCTTTCCTGCAGCTTAGTTAATCTGGCCCTAAGGATTTTCTTTCACACAAAAAAAACAAAACAAAACAAAAGGGTTAAGGCATCTGCCCTGATTTATAAGCATGCAATTTATCCAAGCTGACGTTCCTTTGCTCTTAGGTTTTAAACATTTTGGCCTCTCTCAGGACTTCTGAAGCCCTCCAGATGTACAATTGAGACGCCTGGAAGTCATAATGCAGCCATGCCGCTAATATATCTTGGAGTTTAATGGTTCCTTATTCTGTTAAAAATAGACCCTACGTAATCGTGTCAGTGATTGTGCCATACACTATAGGTTGCTTTTTCCGTTACAGCACAATGTGGAAGAATGCTAAGTCGCTGTGGTACATAGAACGAGATTTCTAAGTGCTGACGTTGAACTTTAGGTCAGTCTGAAACATTCTGTAAATAGTAACTTCACAGCCTGCTATAACTGTTGGCAGTGGAAGCCTATGTGTTTTCACAGCACTGCGATTGTCAGTCTGTACAACAGATTTATCCCATACAGCAGGGCTTGACAAATTTTCCCAAAATCTAGGGGCCAGGCCAAAAATCTAGGAGCCAGACCAATATCTTGTAATAAAGAGATTACTTTTATCCACTACTGGTCACAAAATATTAGAACTCTCTATAATATAATACAATAGAACAAAGCTCACAGTAGACACACACGCTCTTTGAGACACCCTAGGGCATCTGGTTTGGTTGTCTTGGTTGGCGCACACACATACAGATGATCCAAGCCATATAGGACACAAGCAGCTCCTTATGTGTTGCTTGATACATTTTTACGTTTTCTTGCATTTGTTCTATCAATATTCATTTCTTTCTTATTCTTGTTTATTTCCTTTGGGAATCTGATGTAGGCAACAATCATAGATCTCTTTGTCCAACCAGAAAAGACGTAATACATGAAGCAGTCACTTTTTTCACGTATTACACCCCCTTTATCAACTGGCAGCCTATGTAAATTCTGGGAAATGGAATGGGCTACATAGAGCAATTTACAGTAAGAAGCAGGCATATGCCAGATAAAAGCAATTGTGTCCCTAATATTATTATTATTATTTTTATTCATTAATAGGTTTTTATATAGCGCCATCAGAGTACATAGTGCTTTACAATATTAACAATCATTATAACAAGACTGGGTACTGTTGGGTGGGTAAGAGGACCCTGCTCACAAGCTTACATTCATTAGGACATTGGGGATTGATACATAAGGGCAAGTGCAATAAATCATACAAAGGACCTGCCAGGTTACATGGTAAAATTGCTCAGTGCTCTGTATTATGATCCAGTCACACTGCAGTGTCAGTAGCAGGACTGAGGGTAATTGCAGTATGAAAAAAAAGTGTCCCAAGTGTAACAGGAAAGAAAACCGGATCGTTGTAGTTGACAGGTTAAGATGTAGGTTGAGAGATTTGGTAATCTTGTCTGAAGAGGTCAGTTTTAAGTGAACACATGAAAATTTGGAGAAAAGAAGATAGTCTTAATGGGTGAGGAAAGTTATTCCAGAGTGGGTGCTGTCTGGGGGAAGTCCTGTAACTGGGAATCACAGCATTTGTTTAGTGTAGAGGAGAGCTGTATATCCTGAAAAGATCTGAGACAGCGAGCATGTATGTGAGATGGTGAGGAGGAGGATGACAATGCAAGATCTTGGGCACTGATGGAAGTTGGTGGATTTTGCACAAGGGGGCTCAGTAAGGAGTAAAATATACAAAAGTGGCAGTTTGGTGTTAAAAGTACAAATGAGAGATTGAAAGTAGGATTTTTTGGCATTGTCCAGAGCATTTCCATAAGTGTGATAAGTGTTGGTGTAAGTTTAAAAAGTCACTGGTAGAAGGAGATATGCGCCAACATTCTGCTTTTGCGGTAGACTGTGGTCAGAGTTTTATGGCTAACCCTGAATTTGTCATGGTGCAAAAAGGGATAGGTGGAGTGACTTGATTATTGCCATATCAGGAGAGTGGAAATTAGGAGACAGTGGTTGATATTAAGAGGTTTAGGATTTCTCTGGGTGCGCAAAGGTTTAATAGAGTTAGACAACAAAGGAGCTAGTGGGGGAAAGTTTGCAGGTGACAAGCTGATGGTTAGAGAGAGGGTGAGGGTACTTAGTAAGATCAAAGACTGAGTATAGTTTAGAGAATACAAGATCATTGCAATTGTCATCCATTTAAATTGTTGAATTACTCCATTAGTAGAGGCCAAGGGCCTGATCCAGAGCAACGCTCGCAAGCGAGCGTACGCTCATCGTAAGCGAATTTTCGTCAAAAAATTCGCAATGCGCATGCCCAGTATGACAGGTTCCGGTCGCACGCGCGTCACGAGCGAATAGCGGGCGTATCGTTAGCGTATTTTTCGCTCGCGGGGCGTATTTTTTTTACGATGGTCGGCTGGGCGCCCGTTTTACTACTGGGAGGCGGGGATAGCCATTTAAATTGTAGAGTATGGGCGTGCTAAGCGTATTTTTTCAGCGTATTCTCTGCGAATTTTCGTACGGCCGACGGTCGTACCCAGTGTAGGGTATAGCCGCCGTAAGCAGGGACTTTACTATGGGAGTGCTAGGGGCGTGTAGGTTGATACGACGAGCGTACGTTCGCATTCGCCCGTCGTTGCGAATTTTCGGAGCGCTGGATCAGGCCCCAAGAGAGGAGGTTAAGGACAAAAGCTTAGAGGCATCAGATGAAGGGTTGTTAAAGGTGATGTTGAAATAACCTAAAATAATATTTGTGATACCAGAGGATAAGAAATGAGGGAGCAATGCAGAGAAGTGTTGAAGAAATTGTTGACAAGTTGTATTGGGGGTGATAGACCACAGCCACAGCCACACAGAGAGAAAGGGTTGA
This sequence comes from Limnodynastes dumerilii, assembly GCA_011038615.1. Taxonomy (NCBI): domain Eukaryota; kingdom Metazoa; phylum Chordata; class Amphibia; order Anura; family Limnodynastidae; genus Limnodynastes; species Limnodynastes dumerilii. The sequence goes on from WWET01000827.1 coordinate 279,479, forward strand.
ACATGTAAACTGTATGTATTCAAAGGATGTGAAATTAGGTAAAGATGTGCAGTGTAATGAAAGAACTAGGACAACCCCAGCTATGTCCAGGTCTGGAGGCTAGAGTAAAATAGAATCCATCATATGAGAGTGCAGCTGGTGAGGCAGGACCTGATTCACAGTTAAGAAGTTGCTGCTATTTCTGTGCGGATTTTTAGGAACGGATAAACTGCACATGCGTAGTACCTTTATTAGGTTTATTATTTAGAATTTAAGAACAGATATCCCTTAAGAGCGTTTCACAAAGCCAATCTTCATGAGATAAGTAAGAAGGGTCCTGCCAGGCCGAGTTAAGAAGAAAGTTAAGAAAAGGGCGCGGTTTGCTAAGTACCTTCGATGTTTAGCAACTTAAGAAGAGACATACGCACAGGAAGATAAGGCTGCCTTTGCCATTCTTAAGTCAGTTAACAACAAAAACAAGGGCGTGTCAAGGGAGTTGCCATGCGTATAATTGCGAACCCATTTGTTCTTATCTCCCTTATTGTGGAAAGGGGCATGGTCACACCCCAGGCACATGCCTCCTCTTCTACTGTGCTTATGTATTGCCTTGTGCACCAGTGCTATTAGAGCAGCAGTGATTGGAATTCAACTCACACTTGTTCTCCAAGGGATGGTGTGGGAAGAAGTTGCCATTAGGATTTTATGATGAGGATTCCTGGCAATGTGATTGTGATCCCTCACAGCCAGTGTGATAGATACTGAAGGAGGCAGAGAACTGGGATGTTACTGCTACAGTAGTGTTACTGCCCTGTGTCTGTTCTGCATATTATGCAGCAATAGGTCACCTTGCACCTGCAGCATTACTGTACTAACATAATAAGACAATCTAGATGCGGTCTCCCTGCCTAATACATCCTTTCACAGCATTGAATGCAGGCTTTACATGGAAATTATGTATGGACTGTGCCCAGAGCAGCTCTTGCAGACCACCCAGCAGCTTGTGGAGGAGCAGGTGGTAATCCGATAGCTGCTAATCCAGGTTGTGGTCAGGTTTTCCTCTAGCTGCCGCTTTTTCCGCTTCACATGAGTGCTGGATTTCGGTATTTATTTGTGCAACGGCCTCAGAGCTTGGCTGGTGGTTTCGGCTGTGTGCTGGATCCTGAAATGAAGACGAACTGGAGGCACCAGAGAGAACTAAAAACAGAGTCTTAATTGCCTACAAAGTAAAGAGTCTTAAAACCTGTGGTGAGCTCCACGATTGGTGCTCACTGCAAAATAAGAGACGTGGATCCATTCAGACTGAGCTGAGCTTTGTGCAACACATCAGTCCAGCTGTAGTGTAGATAAATCTCAAACCTTTTTATTACAGAGATCACTCCGTCTTACAGACTTTTACTAGTGACAACCTACCTACAGCTGCACGAAATCCTCTTCTAATGGACCAAAACAAGAACAAGCAGTGTTTAGCTGGGGACCGTGTGCACAGGATAGGTTGGTGGTGCGTAGTAGAGTCTTGTTTGGCAACTCAGCTGCTACCTCCAAGCTCTATCACATAATAAAGCTTTGCTGTGACTCCTACAGACATAAGTGAAGCTGTGGTGAATGATGAACCTATGAAAGGTAGGAACAGTACTGTGCTACTCTATACAAGCCAGGATGACTGCTAAGGAATTCGTTTTGGGCTGATAAACAACGACATTAACGTGCGTTTATGTATTTAATGTATTCCATAATATGCATTAACTTAATACAAATAAGAGTGCACACTTACCCAATTCCCATCCAAATCAACGTCCAACTTTCCAGTTGTTCAGACATTGGATAAGTGTTATGCTTCTATGTCCAATCATTACATCCAATCCTGGTCACCTGGGTGGGTCAAATTATTTTTGAAACTAGGAGACCCGACCACCAAACACACAACCAGTTGACAAGTGTTTACAACCCCGTAACCGCTTTGTCCAACTCTTCTCCCGATTCTGACATCTTACAGGATCGCCTTTGATGGTGGTCTGGTGAAGAGTGGAAGAGTTTTTACATTGAGGTGAATTTTTCAGCAGATCATTTCTGCAGATGCAGGTCTGCTGTGAAAACAGCCTTTTCTGGAGTTGAGTCTGAAGATGATTGGACAAGTGTGTACCCAACTTTAGAAGGACACACAAGGGACCCTTAAAGTGAATCAGGTTGCCAATCACTGGTGTAGACTGTGCGCTACTAACAGTATTGAAAATAGAGTCTGAATAATACACAAAAGATAAATGGAAAACAACACATAAGCTTCTATTAAGTGGTTTGGGAGACAATATTAAAATTCTCCCTTTTGCCAGTGATAATGCAATTTTTTTTATATTTGCATAATTCAGTAATATTATAAAATTGCTAATAGTAATGATTCCATTTACTAAAGGTACTAGGCTACCACCTCGATACTGGGTTAGAGATGTTACTGACATTCTGTATTAGTCAATGAACACTATGGACGTTCTAATAGACAGCACAAGAGATTTGAAGCTACGTTTGTGCTCCATTCTATCAAATAATTTGACCAGTCTAAGGACACATGATGGCGACTGAGTTTATTTTTGGCTATAGGATGTCTACAGGGTTTCAGAGCAGCAGCCCTGTAGATTAGTGAAGAAGTTACAAAACTAATGCAAAGTTTCAAAGACAGAGGTTACAAAGGAATCCAGAAAGATAGTAATCTCTGGAAAACTCATAAATGTATTTTTAGAATTGGATTGCAGCAATATCATTTTATCAACATATAATCTAAAAACACGTTTGTAACTGAAATAGGTCAAAAGCCAATACCTGTTCCTTCTGCCAGGGAACTAAAAGGTAAAAGGCTTTTGTATTGTGATGACAGAGAAAAGCTGAAGACTCCCATCTGGAACACAAGAAGATGACCTCATTGGAGGAGATGCCTTGGCTAGAGTACAAAGCAAAGTCAGGCTCAGTTAGCTTGGACACTCAGGGCCAGATTTACTAATCTGTGGGAAGGTAAAAGTGGAGAGCTGCCAATATTAACCAATCAGATTCTAGCTCTTACTTTCCTATTACATATATTGCATACTAGAGAATGTCAGCTAGAATCGGATTGGTTGCTATAGGCAACCTTCTCCACTTTTTCTTTTCCGCAGCTTAGTAAATCTGGCCTCAGTCCTCCTGTTTGTTGTATTATGCCTTAGTCATTTACTAGATCAACTTATACATTTTTATTAAGGGTAAATGGACCTGATTCAGACTTGAGAAGGAGCTTGAAATTAAGAAAGGAAGGTTACACCTGGGCTAAACCATGTTGATTTCAGGGGGAGTTAATAAGTTAATTGTATTCTTGGCATGCAGGGATATATCTTTGAATTATTTACTGAATACTGACCCATGCTTAGCACTTGGTGTTGAGTGCTGTTTTAAGATGTCAGCCACTTACAGCTTCTCTCAGGCTGCAGTCCTATGCAGATCCTCCCTCAGTCTTACTTATCTCTGCCCATCCAGACTTGATCCCACCTCCTTGCTATGAGGCCTGTCATCTTCTACCCAAAGTTCAGGCCCAGATCAATTACTAGATTACTGATAGTAGAATCCAACAGTCCAAAATCCTGGTCATTCCATGCAGTATGTAACAAGTATACAGGAAGTGGGGGACAATGAATTCCGCCTAAATCCCCATAATGTATTACCCAACTACACCATAATCCCCAATAATCTTCTCATCTGCTAAACCCAAAAGGGTATTCCCAAAAAGGAGACATAGGACTGGACCCTAAGATCTGATGGGGATGTAGCTGTATATACGAATGATCAAAAGAACAATGTTACCTTGGTGCGTCAGAGATAAACCTATATGGGCAATGAATACAAAAGGGAGTACAGGTGAATATAAAAAACATACTTTTATTGGGAATATACCATCATGAGGCGTAGTTCAAACTAAGTAATGATCAGTGAGAGAAAAAACTGAAATTAGAAATAAAAATAAATAATAAATGTCCTTGGTATTAGAGAAAATGTGTAATGTTGCCAAATATTCTCTTGCTGTTGATAATGCCCTTTCGTATTCATTGCCCATATAGGTTTATCTCTGGTGCACCAAGGTAACATTGTTCTTTTGATCTCTCTCCAAAGGGAAGCAAAACTCCCTTCTATCCTACTGGTAGCTGACAGAGTTCAAACCTTCCCCCCCGGGGGTTTCATATTGCACTCCCTAAGTCAGCGCTGGATCGCCTTCTACTTTTGTATATACGAATGGCCTGTTTTAGATAATGATACATCTGAAGGCTTAATTTTGGCTGTACTATCGTCTACTAACATTCTGAAACGTGGCGTTACGTCCAATGGTCTTATTTCAAGCAGGTACCCATTCTCGCTAGTGTTAGGCTGTGGGACAGGAAGGGTGAGATTCCGGAGAGCGGAGGGTTAAGGTTAGGCTGTGGAACAGGGAAAGTTAGGGGAGGGTTAGGATTAGGCTTCTCAGTGGGGAGGGTTAGAGTTATGGATAAGAAAACGGTCCTGAAGGGCTGACTGCTATTTTATTAAAGTAATCTGTCGAAAGACAGACCACTCAAGCTAGCGCACCACCCAGTCTGAGGTAGACCCCCACTTTATGCACATTTTTGTGCAATCACATTTGAACAGTCTACTGTACCTTGCACAGACTTCCAGCAGCAGGACTTTTGTAAGTTTTTAGTGCTTCACGCTTAAAATGGCGACAACCAGAGAGTCTGGTTCGGCTAGCCCTACAAATCCCTGTATGCTGAACTACTAAGCCCCTCCCACTTGTAAGCAGAACATGCCTTTTTGTTGGAAATGTAAAGTCTAAAGTCTGGATCAAGTGTCAATAGTCAAGTGTATTTGTGATAGCCCGTTCAGATTACCACCCCTGCAAATCGCCGGGGTATTCAAACCCTGGGGATTTGCAGGGACACGCCGGGCTGCCCGTTCACACGGACAGCGGTGACCCAGGATTTCCCTGGTCACTGCTGTGCAGTGGTGCCGCAGGACTCGGCTTTCTCCGCAAACCCCTTCTTTTTTAGCAGGGTCTAAGACTAGAGAGAACAGGGGTTCGCGTTCAGATTGCCAGAAAAAGCCGAGCTTTTCATGAAACCCGGCTATTTCATGAAAACCCCGGCTTTTAGCTGGTAATCTGAGCGGGGTATGAATGAATTGGGTCACTGGGATGCCTACACAAGCACAAATCACAAAGTTAGACATTTTCTGATCGGACACACGCTTGTTTGAAGTTTCAAAGTTATTTCTAGCTAAAAGGAAGATTACTTCTGTTAGGAAGGAGAACAGCAACTCTACACTCAGGATCCACTTAGTTACCATGGCCCGTATTCATACCTGAGAGCATGTTAGGTGTGGATAGATAAGGTAACTTATGGCACTTACCTTATCTACCTGTGCAGAGTTTCCTCCTTAAGAATGAAACTCCGCCCCTACATTGCCTCTCCCCCCTCCCGCTTCTACCCAAGCATACCCCAAGGAGACATTAGACCGCCCCTTTCTAACTAAATAACCCCAGTGGACTTTAAAGACCACACAGAGGCAATCTATGTACCTATGTGTTACGTAGATTGTGTAAATGACCTACTATGCATGTGTAGTAGGTCATTTTGTAAATCACGCACCTAAGAACAGAAGCTTCTTAAGTCCGAAGAAGGCCCCATTTCCCTGGGCATGCTCATTAGTGATGTCTGTAAGCTAGATTTCAATCATTCCCAGCATGCTCAGTTCCTCTGCAGGAATCTCCTTTTAGGCTGACTCTCTCCAGCAAATATCTTTGCATTCAAACATACTTCTATTACACCCCTAAATGCAGAGCCGGATTATCCACAAGGCAACCTAGGCACCCGCTTAGGGCCTGGCGAGCCCCAGGGGCCCACGATCTTACATTGTTAAGCACCCTTGCAGCCTTATCAAACGAGAGCTGTCATTTCCAACATGCAGTATACCTTGGGGGGCCTCAAACCGATATCTTGCTTAGGGCCCCATGAGTTTTAAATCCATCTCTGCCTAAATGTGAAATCCCTGTGGACTCTATATGGACTTTCTTGCAACTCCCTGTGGATTACATATTTTTGCATATTATTTTCATGGACCCTTTTGGACCCATTGACCTTTTATACCTGCATTGGACATATTGGACTGTATTTACACCTTCTTAGGTGCGTATATTTAGGAAATGACTTATTACGTATGCATAGTAGGTCATTTAGGCAATCTATGTACCAGTTAGGAAGTTTAAGTAGATACAGGTGGCCTTAAACTGCCTCGGGGAGTGATTAGTTAGAAGTGGGAGGGGGAGGGATATAGATTAGCCGGGGAAGATGTTGGGAGAGGCATTGTACATGTGGAGTTTCCTTCTTAAGAAGGAAACTCCACACGGTTAGATAAGGTAGCCCTATGCCACTAATAAGTGTGAGTTAGGTGTGGATTGTGTTTCAGCTGTTTGCCTGCTTCCACTGTTCTCTGCATTCCTGGTACCTAGCTTTTATTACCTGTTACCTCTGCATTACCTGCATATTCTTGTGTGCTATCATTTAATTTGCTTATACTGTTTCAGCTGTGTCATCCATGCAATATAACTCACCAAGTCCTGAGTAACGGTGTCCATGTGCATCACAAGCTGAATCCGCACACCCATGGAGAGCATTTTGCAACTGAATTGGGCATAAAGATGAGCAACGCCTGACAAATAGCGCATATTTGTGGGAACGCAACACACTTGCCCCTTAATGTTGCAGTTTTAGGAGGTGTGTATTACACTGGACACGCTCTCCCACATACACGTATGTAGAATCATCCAGGACTTGGCGTCATTATAACAGTCAGGGGAAGAGTTTGTTCGGGTTTGCTAGACAATCAGATAAAAAGAATCCTTTGTGAAGTATGACTGTTCTGTGGCCGTATTATCCATGACAGGGAGCGCAGATAATTCAAACACCTTTAAGTGCTGAGTCGTGATGCAGAGAAGATAAAGACACAAACACTGTAACTCCATTAGCTTGTCACTTCAAATGCCTATTTTTATGTTAAAAAAAACAAAACACACAAATAAAGAATAAGTCACACTTGGCTAAAGAGCTAGTGACATCATGGTTGTCCTGGCAACAGAATCTTCACCTAGGAATTGTCAGCCAGGTTGGGTGACTGCTCTGAACAATCCACACCATAGAGAGACTTGTGTGAGGCCACACAGATGCTGTATAGCAGAGGAGCCGTCCCGGGTGTTTTATTGCCTTGGACTCCTACACTATTATGCAGATATATCTGTAACTTGTAATGCTTTTATTTAATATATGCAAATAAAATAGATCAATGTTTTGTTATCAATTTTGTATAAATATCATTGGCAAACGTTTCTGTACTAGAGATGGCCTCGACTCTATAAAGTCCAGTATAATCCTTCTGCTTCCCCTCTACCTGTTCTCTCCAGATCCTCCCATTGTTCTGTCCATCTCCTCCCCCTGTTCTCTCAGATCCACCCACTGTTCTATCCATCTCCTCCCCCCTGTTCTTTACAGATCCACCCATTGTTTTATCCAACTCCTCTCCCTGTTCTCTCAGATCCACCCACTGTTCTATACATCTCCTCCGCTTGTTTTCTCAGATCCACCCACTGATCTATCCATCTCCACCCATTTTTCTCTCCATCTTCTCCCTGTTCTCTCCAGCTCCACCCATTGTTCTATCTCCTCCCCCTGTTCTCTCAGATCCACCCACTGTTCTATCCTTCTCCTCCGCCTGTCCTCTCCAGATCCAACCATTCTTCTATACATGCCCTCTCCCTGTTCTCTCCATCTCTTACTCTTGATCTCTCCAGCTCTGCCTATTTCTCTATCCATCTCCTTTGCTCAGTTTCTTGTTTAATCCTTCTCTTCCCTGCCTGTTCTCTCCAGTTCCACCCATTGTTTTATCCACTTCCTCTGCATGTCCTCTCTAGATCCATCTATTGTTCTCTTCATCTCTGCCTAGATTTCTATCCATCTCCTTCGCTCTCTTCTCTCCAGCCCTGGCTGCTGTTCTATTCAGCACCTCCTCCTTACTCTCTCTCCAGCTCCACCTATTGCTCTGTCCATCTTCTTCCCTCGTTTCTTTCCAGCACTGTCTATGGGTTTAGCCATCTCCTTCCCATAGCTCTCCAAACCTCAGCCTTTTTTTCTATCTACATTCTCCCTATCGCTCTCCTGTATCCATCTACTACTACTACTTATTCTGTCTAGTACCTCTGTCCATCTCCCTACTGCTCACTCCAGCTCTTTGCCTTTGTTTCTCCCCTTCCTTATACTTTTATTCCATCTAGTGCCCATCCATCTGCCCCTTCTCCGTTCTGTTTTCTCCACCCCACACCTCAATTATTTTGTTCATCTTTAGTCTATTGTTTCCCCGATTATTCTGTCCATTTCTACCCAGTTATATGGGAAACATATTTCAGGCTCAAGACAACACACTAGTCATAAGACCAGCTTAAGATCTATTGAAATTACAGACATTTATTAAGAACCGCTTTGCCCCAGGAACCTTTCCATATATGTAATATCCCAACGGTGACTGAACATGCACCAATAAAGCAATAAGTCGTTATTAGTATTCACCCCTGCTGTCATGGCTTCACTTTTTTCTCCAATCAGCAATTATCACTCGAGTTACTGTGACATGAGGCTGGCTTCTAACTGCCCACCATTTGTGTCTGACAATAAACCATTGGCAGAACGAATTGAAATTCAGTGCAAGAGAAATAATGTGGGAACAATGGAACATGGCATTATTATTATTACTACAATTTCATGCTGACATTTCTCCTGCACACACAAACTGGAGGAAGTAGCATGTCCCAGATGGGCCCCATTAGTGAATATGGAGGAGAAGCTACTACTATCTTCTCTCTCAGGAAAATAGATATAAGGGATATTCTGGCATATACAGTGCTTCAAACAAAGTTACGCTCCAACTAAAATCACTGTCTTAATTGAGAATATGACTGCACTAGAAAATTAATATAGGACTGGATCCAGACCAGTGTATTTGCTGTGCTCTGAACTGCCGGTGCATCAGCAGCAGAGAGGCAAGGCTGGAACCTGAGTTATCCAGTTTTACATGCAATGGAGACAACTCCATTGTGTATCTGCCATTATCATTTTCCTGTCCTGGGGCCAGATTTACTAAGCTGCAGGAATGGAAGAGTGGAAATGTTGCTCATAGCAACCAATCAGATTCTAGCTAACATTTTCTAGTATGTAATAGGAAAGTGAGAGCTAGAATCCAATTGGTTGCTATAGGCTCTACACTTTTCCTTTCCTGCAGCTTAGTAAATCTAGCCCCTGGACTTAAGACGTGTCCTGTGTCTTAACCTTAAGACCCCCCTACTCGCAGCCTGATCCTAACCCTCCCCTTCTATAGCCCTAACCCCTGCCCCCCCATAGTAAAATGCCCCAGAGAGGTTACTCACCTCTTCGGAGTGGTCAGTGTAGGGTCCTCTGCGAAAATGAATGGGTGAGTATGCCAATCGGCACACTCATCCATTCATAAAAAAGAATTCTAAAATGGCTGCCTATTCGAAAAAGAGATAGCCGAAAAGTAACTTTCGGCTGTCTCTATTTCGCAAACGGCCCATCGGACCTGAGACTGCAACCAGTTCCAAAAAACAGTACAAATATAACATTACATAAAACAAACTATTTTCTGATGGTGCCAATTGTGTTGCATAAGCTGGTCAGAGAGATTAATAGCCTGAGAAGGCAGAATGAAGGTTCCCAAACTTGTTATTTTCTACTGACCTTTGCAAGTGCATGGTAGATACATTCTCAGTCTAAATATCTAATGTAGAAGTGACATTTATGGGCATTCCAAGCTGCTAAATTACATTTGCTCAAGCAACAATCTACTGGCTATAAACTCTCATAAACATTTATTGCTGTATCCAGCTTCAAATGGAGCACTGTATACACAACCTTTAGCGATCAGGAACAGTGGTGAACATTTATCACAACTTGAGCTGGCTACACACCTATCCAATCGCGAGATGCGATTACTCTTAAAAGTGCACTAACGATTGCAATGGACAATGAGAATTCCAAGGCGCATGTACAACACTAGACCAAGTTACCAGCAGGACATTATCTCTCGTGACCAGGGCCACTACCAGAAATTGCAGTATTGGCGGCACCCCGTTAGACGTTACCTGTGACATCAAATATATTTGGAGTGTAGCTGACAAGAGTTCCGGCAGCCTCCCTCCCCTCCCTGATGGCGGCCCTGTCAGCTGCTGAAACATTTGTGAGTCTGCACATCATACGGATATGTGACTATGCTGCACAGAAGACCTGTGCACACACCACCTCCATTTATCATACATACTCTTACAATATTGTTCCAAGTGGCCTGGAATCACAGGATTGGATCAGTTAATTGCACAGGTGTGTACCAAGCATAATAAAGGCATTTCTATGAAAATACCTATTAACGTCCATATCAATATGTGTCTACACAAAAATAAATAGCTTTAGCTCAAAGAAGCTGCACGGAGATAAGCTCGCCTGCCAATGTGTCAAGGCTCTTCCCCTAGGCCAGTTGCTCTGAGAGCCTGACACCTCAAGGAAGAATTGACTTAACAAAGACACTGAACCGGATCTAGACCTCAGTTACCAGCTGGTCAAAGCTCCACCGCATCCAGAGACCCAAACAAGTGAGGCAGGAGGTAGAGGACCCTCTACCTTAAGACTTTCACACCATCTACTGTCCCGGGCATGGCCGATACTTACCTAGCTCTGTAGCAGCAGGTGTTGTCGGTATCCTACCGCCGATACTTGCTGCTCAGCGCTATTCAGTAGCCGGCCAACGTGCAGGGAAGTTCTTCTCTGCGCACCGGCCCCTGCTAAAGCATGTCTGCCAGGCCCCGCCCCTATGTGATGTCATCAATGGTGGGACGGATGGGAAACTTAAGGTTAGGCTGCAGTGAAACAGAGAGCGACGCTTCCTGTGTGCAGCGGGATAGGATGTTTCTTAGCAGCTCACTTATCGGAAATGGGGTTTCGCAAAAGTCCCTTTCGGAAAAAAAAACCGTTCTCAGCGGAGACCCACACCCGTTACATACAGATAGAGAACATCCTGTGACGATCATGGCATTAATGTTGCATTATACAAGGAACTTCTAACCGCAGAAAAATGTTGATAGCCACACCACATATATTTTCTAAATGTTATATGTAATATGTACATGCTTAAGTTATATGACCCTGTGATATAGGCTAGGAACACCTGTACATTATGCTGATTACCCTCCTGACAAGATACAATAAAACTGTGAGGAGCCAATGAACTACAGGGCATTTGAGACGACCTGAAGAATCAACCTATCCAGATGGCAGATGACCTTCTACCTGTGATGTCATTATTCTTTTGATTTTGATCGTTAAAAAGACCATGCTCTGACCCTTGATTGAAGTTCATGGAGCGGATCCAGAGTTTGGGGGTAAGGGTAAAGCAGGTGCAAGTGTTGCAGCTCAGTTAAATCATTTTGCAATGTGAGGGGCGATAATTCATTTTAAATCTTTTGCATGCAGAGAAAATACTTTATTTTTGCATATAGAACTTACATTGGGGTAGATCCAGACCTACGCACTTGATCCGTTTCATCGCATAGCGTATTTACGCTAGCGTACTTTCTCAGCACTCCCCTCATATGTATGTACTTTTACGCTGCACAAACTCTACCTTAACTTTACACAGCGTAACTACTAACGCACGTATAGGAAACACGTACTTACGATCCCAAGTACGCCCATATAGTATATTTATTTTTGTAATTACAGGGGGGCGTATCGCTGGCATGCCCCTTCGTGCGTTGTTACGCTGCTGATACGTGACTAAATACTAATAAAATAACTCATGTACATAGGTCTGGATATGGCCCATACCGTATTACTTAATGTTTAACCTATAAAATAGAGTTGAGCTGAGAAACTTCACCTCCTAATTTTAATTCTGGTTTTTCAATTTAAAGCTGCCTCCCTTGCATTTCAGAATGGTATTGCTCAGGTCTACACTTGCACCTAAAAAAAAAAAGGTGGAAAGTGCAACTCTGAATCAGCCCCGATGTGAGCAGCACTTTTGGATTAAGCCTCTCCCCTTTGGAATAAATCATTTGCTCATTGGCCCACAACTGCGATTGGATTTCTATTATTTCATGGTATTTGCATGTTTCCACATTGCATACGATTCTACAAAGTTGATCAAGGAAAAACCACTGCATAACAACAATTCTGTTTGCACAGTGCAAATCTCTTTTCTCCCTTGCAGCTCAATAGGGAATTGCATAGTTTTCATGAGACCACAAAATAAGAAAACACAGTTAATCTAAAATGCAAAAATATTAATAAGTCAACTGCTTTCCTCTGCATAAAACAGTAGAAATATGTATTCAACACTTGTGTTACTTTTGGGCTGGAATAATGTTCAAAAGTAAATTTTTACCCCCCAAAAAATATACATTGAAATTCTGGATCCCGTCCAATATCCCTTACATGACTGTGCCTAGTTTTAAGTATTGTACTGGCAACACCAATTTTAGAAGCAACTATTTCAAAATTAGGAGTCATGACAGATGACAGCAATGGAAACCCATTGAGATTACACTTAATATGATCATTTACCCTGCTGTGAAGGCATGACATACAGTGCAAGAAAAAGAAGAGGGTCTTGACCAGAGCCTAGTGGGACCAAAAGCAGGTAGAAAGGGTTTTGGAGGAGCAGACATACTTAAAGAGATTCAACAGGTAGAAAGAGAACCAGAGTAGTGTTATGAAGACCAATGGACTAACAGGTGTGCAAGAGAATTGGGTAAAACAAGTATGGAGAAATAACCATGCAGCAATACCAATGGGGGGGTTGGTGGAAGAACAATTCCATTATATATCCGTCACTATAGTACTATATGGGAGGCAGAACACAGCCAGATTGGAAGGGGTGATGTAACGGAAAGACCAGGTTGGGTACCCGTTCTGTGTTCCCTAGGGCATGCTGGGTATTCAGGCGAAAAGCAGAAGCTGAGAGGCTTAATGTAGGCTCTTGCTCATGAACTAGATGGTGAGAGATAGGCATTTGACTGGATCAAACTGCACTGGACTTGAGCAATGATCGACAGACAGCAGAGGTCTGATGCTGGAGTAGCAATCTGCAGCCAGCAGGACACAGAGTACCGCCAGCAATGCACTCTAGGAAGAGACCCTGAATATCCACTGGAGCCAGGAAACAAGAGAAGCACAAGTTCTGGCACTGTTTGAACAGTGCTCTGGGTTTAAATAGTGCACCCCAGGCAGGGTTTGGTAACTCCTGTCAGAGCCAGGATCCAATTGGCTGACTCATAATCATGTGCAGTTTCCAAGATGGCGGTGCCCATGCCCTGGTACCAAAATACAAGCCATAGGAGCCTGGCAATGCTGGGCAGGACCAGCTAGGGCAGATGAGTGATGTCCCCTTACACGGTAAGTACCGCAGTTTGTGACAGGTGCAGGCATGAGGGACTTCATGGTCTCACTTTTCAGTCTTGCTTAGGCCGCTTCTTTCTTGCTAGTCACACGAATATACAGTTCCATAGAACATAAATATAATGTTTAATTCAAATATCAAAGTTAAACAAGTAGAAAGACATGAAGATGAAATGTTAACACAGTATGCAAAAAGTACACACATCAAATAAGCCACAAACGTTGTATAATACATCTAATAAAAATAATAAAACATTCCAGGGAACCAAAAACAAATATAAAACATAGCACACAAAAATATACACATCTGATCAGACAGTGATGGAAATACACGTACAATGCTGCCATACAAGGAGTACAAACTATTTTTATTTTTTTTGCTTGAAGTAAAATACTGGGCAGTTTCATTTGCCACAGTTTAGAGTTGAGCTGCAAAAATCCCAAACTTTAAATCTGTTTGAATAGACAAAGCCCAATGCAGCTCAGCAAAACAGCAACTTAAGTTGATTTACCCAACTCTAATTGAGGCCCTATTGATGAAGATACAGCATCAAGGTTTTTACAAGATACATTTTGAATATGTGATTATTGGAACGGATCAAAAGTCAACTCATGAAACAGCAGCTCTGGGACTATATATGGTCAGACACAATGAGATGTAACATCACTGTATTTACACTGTCTTATCTCACACAAGATGATAGATTCACCATCACAACATAGGAGTTACTTAATAGTCGCTCCACAATTCATCAAGGATCAATTCTTCAATCTGCATATTTATCTAGTGTCAGTATTACAATTAAACAGAACGTGAGGAGATTAATCACAAAACAAAACTACATTTATGTATTATATTCAAAATGTTAATGTGCGGGGGTGGGGGGGTTAAAAAAAAACACATTTGAAATAAAGAAACTTTATTTGAATATGTCAACAGGAATGAGCCCTTGGTGATAATACCCATACTGTGTAGAACGATGCAAATCTAAGACCAAATCTATAGTGTTAACTTTGAACTGAATACCATTTACGTGGTAAACTTCCTTTAAAATGTCACAATTTAAAAAATAAACATAATACGCTATAAAAATAATAAATTCTTAGTCTCTTGGTAGTAAGATTTAAAAAAATTAAAAAGGCTTTCCAAAAAAATTAAGAGATCCGATATTCTCACTTCACAGCCCCATGTCAGTATTGGCCATTTAATGTCCATAACTGTGAATTCGGCCATCTTATAAACATGACTGATAATATAAACAAGAAGAGGTCCTGTTACGGACGTGGTTAAATGGACCTTTCAGGATTACGTCTCTATGTGGCGTCTTGGCTGTTATTGGGGCGGGAAGGTTTCTTGTCTGCGATTTTAAAAACATTCCTGGCTCTGTGGGGTATACAGGACAAGAGTGTAGAAACGGGAGCTTCTGCAATACCTGAGAAAAATAAACATAGATATATTACAGAACAGGGAAACCGAGGTGGTTCAATCAGGAAGAGAGCATTCACAATGCTTCTAACAAAGGACTGGATCCCTCCAAGGTTTCTCAAGTATTTGTGTATTAGGATAGGATTTTGGAAAAGGACGTCTTATCACAATTTACAGTATAGACTCTTCGAACTGCCACCATTTTCTGATCACGAGTCAGAAAAGTTAAGGTCACGTTCTGCTCCATTGGAGAATAGCGTTTCATTATCTGAAACATATGGATCCAAACTAATCAGCAGTCAAATTTTCCTGCCATTATGGAATCGCAGCACAGCCAAACGAAAGCAACACAAACACATGCAAAACACAAAAACTGCACTCAGACAAGATCACAGGCAAAAAGTCATGAGTATGGGTAGCCGGAGAGATTCACAACTCTGCTCATGGTTAGATGGTAAACTCACCAGCTGGCGCCAGGGATCTAAAAGACTCAAGGAGGTGTGGGCTGGAGAACTTGACAATACATCGGAACGGCTGAATTTCTTTGGCAATATCATTTTCCCCTTTAAAGGATGTTTCCATCTGTTCAGCAAAAAAGATAGATGATCATTAGATTTTAAGCTGAAATGAAGGTAGATCCAAAACAGGTTATGAACCACGTCTGATAAGTCATGATATGGACATGCTGTCGGCCTACAACACCCTCCTACCCCCTTCTTCACATCTAAAAATCTGTCCAAATTTCTGTATCCTCTTAAACTGGACTTAAGAATTTGAAGAGGTGTCAATCATACGTTACACATAGATGCCAAATTGTGACAATGACAAATCTCAAACTCAAGAGTACACAAGAGCCGTGTTAAGCACTTAATAAAAGCAAGACGATTTTAAGGAGAGACAACTGGAATTTAAATAAATAGTGTAAGAAATGAAAATAGAAGATCTGTGATCTTAGAGCGAGTCTCCTATGCAGCAGTCACCTCACTCTATATTGAAGGAAAAGTGCACATCAGCTGCTGGTGCGGGAAGAAAGTTCTGTGACATTCAGAGGAAATGTATTAAACGCTGTCAGTGTTCAGATGTCCGAGAACGTGTTGCCAGAACACACTGAGCAGGAGATTAATTCATTCATATTTAGGAGCACTTATTGTGGCCTAGATGAGGACTGGCAAACGCGGGAATGATGAGTATCGCAAAGCTAAAAAAGATATCTTGACATATGTAAAGATTAGCAAAATTTGTCAAAAAGTGTTTCACTAAATATTTATCTTATTAGATTGCGGAATTGTTCCAAAAAAGCTCTCCTGTCCTTCCAAACCACAGCAACAACCACGACTGTTGGACAGTTGTATTAAAAATAACCCCCTCCCCCTTCAACTTAAAAGGACAAGAGCCGGGTAAATAAAAGTCACATAATAAAAATCCTAAACACAATGATCTCTCTTATATTAGACAATAAGCACATCAAGAAAGCCTAATTTTAACCTAAAAAACTTCTGAGTTTTGGGACATTGGCATCTATTTGAATGTAAGGGTTCCATTACGGTGCGAACAGGCATTGCATCTGAGAAACGTGCCCTTGTGTTTTCTTGTTACCGTTACTAATTTTACTTTGGGAGCCTGGCCCCTCCCCAATATGGCTGCTGCACACTGTTCAATTGGCAGGAGCGCCTTAATACAGATTTCCTGAGTACACACATAGCAAATGGATAGGAACTCACCTACAAGAGGTGCCTTGACGCTGGGCAGGTGAGCTTAACCCAATATAGCTATATTGTGAACTATTATGTATGTGCTGACACATAGTGTTATATAATGTTTGTATAGAGTCCCGGACTTCTCTTTTGTTCCTTGTATGTACCTTATAAGATGCAGACTCTATCTTGGGTAGTGGCCCATCCCCGAAAGTCTCCCGTGTCACCTGATGTACCCGCTCCTTTTCCTTAAGATTTTCATAAGTCACGCTCGGGTCCACTGGTAAGGAAATGAAACACATGTAAAATTAGAATGGTCAACTAATATACCCTACTAGTACAGACAACGTGAAAAGCATAAGCAAAGATTGAGGAGGTCACCAGCAAATGTTTATTATACAGGGTTTAGGCAGAGAAGCACCTAATTAGATGAAGACCACAATCACAAATAAATACCCCGAGGGTCTTTATGCTGGGAAAACCAAGGAACATCGCAGTGTACTGCACAGCCAGAGCCGGCTTTGTGACAATAATTAGTTAAGGGAAAGGAATATATAAAATAAATAGGAATAAATTATGCACTATAATCACAAGAATATTGATTTGTAAAGAGGGGATTCTCCTACATTGACATCATATGCAGGGCCGCAGTCATCACATGCAGGGCCTGGGACCCAGCCGTGGGCCCCGCCCCTATGTGACACCGATGCTGTTACATAGGGGGCGGGGCCCGGTAGACACGCTTTAGCAGCGGGCCGGTGCCCAGGGGAGGACTTCCCTGCACATTAGCAGACTAATAAACAGCTCTGCACAGCAAGTATCGGCGGTAGGATAACGCCGATACCTGCTGCTACAGAGCTGGGTCGATCCCTGCTTCTACAGCGCTGGGTAAGTATCGGCGGGCCCCCATCAGGTCCGGGCTTTAGTCCCAGCTGCCCCCCCCTGATGGCGGACCTGATCATATGAAGTATTCTAGTAATTCTTATTAGTTCCATTGGGCCTGATCCTGACCTACGCCTGCCGTCGCTAGGAAGGCAGACGTAAGATCGGCTGAAAAGCATGCGCCGTAGGGACGCTGGAGGGGACGTCCCCCAGCGTCCCTACGTTCAGGTTAGTGTAGGTGGGCGGGGGGAGATAGTTTAATGAGGGTGTATGCTCCTGTGCGAGCGTATGGCCCCTTCCTTACACTGGCTGAAGGTAGGGTAGCCTTCAGCCGGCGTAAGGAAGGGGCCATACGCCCGCACAGGGGGAGTGTCGGGAAAGTGAACGCCGATAGGCTGTGCTTTAGTAAGCACAGCGCATCGGCGTAGGTCTGGATCAGGCCCATTATGCTTGGACCTATCAGGAATTCCTCTGCATGTGGCCTAGACGAGTTATTTTTGTCCTGCAGGAAAATCCTTGTGGCACGTGATTTGCGGTTACCAGGGCTGCTGGGCATTTGTCACGTTATTAGCTAAACTCTGTAGAAAATCAGATGACAGGTCCCAGAGTTAAAGAAAAAATAAGAGGAAATCAGGTGGAAAGTTGAATTTTGCAGGGAGTCCGAGCTTGATTCTTTGCAGGCATTACAAATACTGCACAGAGATACCGATTTCCTTTAAAACTCTTAGGTTGGCAAACATCACCTCTCAACTGTAATATTGTTTGCAACAGATGAAATTTGACTCAATTTCTTCTGATTCAATTTTCCACCGGATTTCCTCATATTTAAACCGTGGATTCGGTCCAAAGACAGAAGTAATAATGCCACTTTATAGATCGTTAGTACAGCCTCACTTGGAGTACTGTGTTCAGTTCTGGAGGAATTATCTGCATAAATACCATTAATAAATAATAAAGGGCAACCAAAATGGTGCATGGCATATGTCACATAACTCACCCAGAAACACTAAATAATCTAAAACAATGTAGCAGAGAAAGGAGATATATATGAAGAGATTTAACCAGGTACAGGGAGAGACATTGTTCAAATGAATAGTAGTAGTATTATAACATGGGGCGGTAGAGGTAAACACAGGAGAATAATGTCAAAATGTTGGGATAAACAAATATCGCCAATTAAAAAAACCCCATAAAGGACAGCATTGAGTCTAGAGCCACTAGGTTTAATAAAAAGTCCAGGCTGAATTGGCTTTTACATGACGTGGCGTTAAAGACTATGGACCAGAATCACAACCCTGTAATTTTCCGATTCTAGCTACTACACACGTGTAGTAACTATTTTACGTTATCTACGTAGCGTTCCGTTACGTAGATTGCGTACATGCCGTCTTTCAAGGCAAGTAAAAATTTACGGGGTTGCGAATCCGGTCCTATGTTTCTATGTTACTTAATGTGACTGAAGGCTATCCCAACAGATGAAGTATCATGCTATAGATAGCACATGAAACAAACAAAACACCTTCATGACCGTTTACACCACAGCAAAAACAAAGAAGATAATAATACTCCCCAGGAGCGTTACAGGTAATGCCACAGGGATCAGTCACATGGCCTGACCACTGTGGTTGAGCAAGATCAGATTGAGGCCATTATTATACTGAAATAGTGTCAATCTAAAGCCAAATGCAAAATACGGTATATTGTAACATAACGTACCTATTGCTGGAGTAAAACTTTTTTCTTGAATTGGTTGTGGGTGATATGACTGGAACGGCTGTTAAATAAAAACAAATCATATGCAGTCTTATTAATAGAAGTAAAATTGAAATAAAACCTTTTCACATCACATTATTCACAATTAGACACCATTCAAAGCTTAGCTCACTCATAAAGTCTACAACAAAATGGCTGTTGCCCTAAACTATCTTCGAATGCCTTAAACAGACAGTTCCGTCAGTATTCTAGCAGGTGATGGAGGAGGATAAAAAAAAAAAGTAAATTTAAATAAAAGGTCAATTGTTTTTCATTCAGAATAGATTCTAAAATGTTAACAGTAGGTGGGAAAGAAATCCAGTCACCGATTTTTACCTTATCAAAGAGTTGCTCATGATACAGTGTTACAAGCTGAGGATTTCCTGATGACTTTTCCCACCTGCTGAAGGTTTAGAACCCGGCCTGAAAGAGGAAAAACCAAAACTGGTTTCAAAAACAAAGTCTAAAAAGTATGTAAGATATCAGACAGTAGAACAAATGTTTAAGCACACATCAGGATAGGGCAATCTTTCAGAGGTGTATAGACTATTAAAAGACACCTGCAGCTTTGATTGTAGGGCACATGTATTAATATCTGAGCACCCACTGACATCGTTTCCCTCAGTGGTCACTGTGTGGCCTCACTTTGTGCACGTTTAGAATGTGGATAAATACTGGTGTGAAGATGACTTTTTGCAAGTTGACTATAGAGTTCTATTGCAAGGGGAGTCATTCAGAAAAAGTCAACCACTGCTGTTTAAAGAGTTGATGTCACTTTACAGGCTGCTGGTGCCAACAAACGTATCTTAAAAAAAGGGGTCTTCAATCTTTGCAGATGATGATAAAACCAACTGGGTGATACGCAGAAACACTTTATACTGCAAGATACTTATAGATATTTTGGTAACGGTAAAAAGAATGCACACAAAAGGCCCGTATACAGAGTACCGGATGTATTACCTATACGTCCGGTGTTTAGCGATTTTTACTACTGCGCACGTGTAGTAACTTTTTTTACGTTATCTACGTATCTTTTCCTTATGTAGATTGCGTAAATGCGGTCTTTCAGACCATTTCCTTCCCCTCCTTATGTCTTCTGTAAGTTCATCCCTCCCACTTAGTGTGTTAGCTCATGTGAGCAGGGACCTCCATCCTAGTGTTGTTCCCTCCTCCACCACTCCCCCCTCACTTCATACCCTCTTGTCCCCCTCTGCTACCCTTTTTTCCCCCGACCCCCCTGGTGGCTCCCTCTCAACCTCTCACTGCACTCTATCCCCTCTCCCTGACCTGCCAAGCTTGACACCTCACATTTTGCCTCGCTGTCTGTGCTTGCTTCACTCTATTGTATTTTTGTGATATTTTTATATTTATATTGTATTTATTATGTACTATGCTGTCCATCTCTGCCCTGTACGACTGTCCTATATTTTGTTGTACTTTGTAAGTCGCTGCGGACACCTTGAGGCGCTTTATAAATAAACGATAAAAATTAAAATAATTTGCAGGATGAAAGTTGCCTCCTCTGCAAGTCAATAGGGTTTTGCCCAGGTGTTAATGTCAACTTGTTTTCCTGTTATTTTCACACTATATCCACCCTTACATCAGCAACTCTGTTATCTCATCTTTAAAAAGTCATATCTTAAAATGGGATCAACAACAGTTAGTAAACTAGCTTAGTGCAAGTAGACAGAAGATGGAAATACAGTACATAGAGGATAATCTCTGTGAAAAGGCTGCAATTACAAAATGTAAATCAAATATTAAACAATGACACTGCTGCTTAAGATGTATAAAGGGAGCATTTCAAAAGCGGGTGGGTGGAAGGGGAGGGTGGGTTCTTTGGCTGCATTGTCCCTGCACTTGACCCTGAATAGATTACACAGCTGGGAGCGGTGACATATTGGGTATGTGTTGACAAGGATAACAGTCATGTTAGCAAAGGCCTGACCAATCAGAATCCTGCCCTTTGCGTCATGGGACATGCTCTGCCCACAGGGCTTTAGCACTTACAGACTTAATATTTGAGAAACAGATATCGTATGAATCAATATAAATAAATCACTGTCCTGTAGCGCACATTCCTGGCACTGGATCATTACCGTAACGGGGGACAAAAATATATGGGTAGAAGCGCTCAGTATTGTGCAGAGTACTAATGCATAGGACTGTCGGGGAGGTGGCAGAATGTTGTAAGGTGTGATGAGGGAGATCTTTATAAAGTTCTTAATTTCTCTTCCTAAAGTTGTTAAGAAACCTTTATCCACACATGGCTAGAGGGGGATAAAATGTGTTCATCACTGTGGGTCAAAGACGTGGACGAGGAGAAAACCCTGAGAGAGCGCCCAAAGAAGACTTCCTCAATTCAGATGGCGCAGCCACACCCCAACAACGGCTGATCTCCCGAGCGTTTCTCAAGACACAGAGACAAGCCATCATACAAGTGTAACTCTGAGTGCATACCTACCATTGTATCCTGCTATATATGTCCCTCTGTTACTTATTCTCTACGTATGTAATGTCCATAGAGACACAGAAACAGAATATGACACACGACCCATCCACTATGGACATTTTATGTTAAATGCAAACACACTACTGAACTATTTAAACAATAGTCACCTACAGCCATTTCCAGGCAGCCTTTGAGACTTTTACCTTCAACAGTCATTTGGGGGTCTTAATGTTTTGCTTATAACATCGCTCATCCTAAACAGTTTTATATTACATCAATAAAGGTGTATTACCTTATATTTTAATATAATTTTTTCAAAGAATGGGAGTTGTGTCCAAATAAAATTCTGTATCTGCTGCAGGCACATTGGCCAAAAAGATCTTAAACATTCTAATTACATGATCTTATATTGATAAATGGTTTTATCTTCATATAAAGCAATTCAGTTTCATTCATTCATTTATTGTGTCTTCCTAGCGGTCAGTTGTTGCACATTATCGGTCATTTAGCACCCCCTGGTGTAGCAACTCAGTACTGACTTTAGTTTGAGATTCAAATTAAATGCTGCATTTCCATACAATTACAAAAACAGATTGGATTCTACCTGTGTGTGTAACCTATCAAATCCAATTCTTTGACATATTACAATTTTTAGTTTTTTTTTTATATTTTACAATACATTATATCCTGTCCAGAGACAATTGCACCTAAAAAGCTGTAGATTCTTAATTGTGAATTAGGTGCTCTCTTTTTATATCTCTCTCTCTCTATCATCTCTATATCATGTATATATTTAGTGACTGAAGCAAGTGATTGACGGGAGGTATGTTAGTCCAAGGACCCCGTCATGACGCGTCACCAATTATTTTGACTGTTGATGATAGAAGGGTGTGTCTCCAGCGACTAGGCCCAGTCTGGGTCTCTGGACTTACTAGCCTGAAAGCAGATTTTTTTAAAAAGGACCTATGTAGGGTGATTACATAGGCTGTAAGGCAGTGTTTCCCAACCCTTGTCCTCAAGGTACCACTAACAGTGCATGTTTTCCAGGTCTCCTTGCTGGAGCACAGGTGTGTTCATTACTGACTGTCACATTTTAAAAGTTCCACAGGTGCTGCTCATTATATCACTTGTTCTGTGCGGAAAACATGGACAGTTAGTGGTACTTGAGGACCAGGGTTTGGAAACTCTGCGGCTCTCATTGCTCTGGGATTTCTGTGCTAGGAGGCCTCATGTAAGAGGTATCCCTACACTTGGTAGGACTCACTATTCTCATTTAGTGCAGGATTAGGGCACTAGGCCCTCTACCAATATATAGGGAATGTCTGTTGTATTAGATAGAGGCCTTACAGGGCCAAGTTTTATTTTATGCTTTGTGTTCTAGCTTGATGTAACACGCGTAATATAAAACACTGTGCTGATTCATGCGGCTCTGCCTATGGTTGCCCTGGGAAACAGCATCACAAGAACAATATTAGATAATAAAAACCTAAAATGTTACAACACTGTCCTTGCAATATTGTTAATTGTCACATACAGAAACTTACACTGGCTACTGGAATCATTCCATTCCCCGACATAAAAGCACAGCTCGTAAGAAACGGTTTTTGCGATTATACCATAGTAAACATTTTTCCACTGTTGTCCATAAAGCCGACAGTGATAATAGTTTTAGCTTAATACATTGGTCCGGATTCACAGTTACGTAGTTTTTCGTCTTACGTACGTTGTTTTAAGAATTGCGCTACTTTGCATGCCTAGTAGCTTATATACGCTATCTACGTGCCATTTCTGTACGTAGATTGCGTAAGTGCAGTCTTTAGATGGTACGTAGATAGCATAAATAAGCTACCGCACATGCGTAGTAGCGCAATTCTTAAAACAACGAACGTAATACGAAAACTAGGTAACTGTGAATCCGGGCCAATATTACTAATAATTGGGTTCATGGTTAAAACGTCCCATCTTTCATACAGGCTGCTGAGAATGAACCACACCATACAGCAGTGTGTTGTGTGTTTTCTCACCTGATTAAATCTCTTAAATACGATATCTTTTAGGCTTTCCAAAGAGCGACTTTTCAGTTCCATCATCCGAATGTTACTGTATCCTGTAGCAGATAATAGGGCCTAGGAACAGAGAACAAGTTTCTTCAGGCACATAGGGTAAATTAATACAAGTCATGCACTGTTCTGCAGATAACCAGCTATGTGACAATTTGGTTTTCCTTGGTGATGTGCGTTTTTACACACCTTGTACGCAAGCCATACACAACAAGAGAGTCTATCCGTGCTATTGGATTATTGCCTGGCTATAGTTGAAAATGGAGCGGACTGGATAGATCTAGCATGGTTCATATACCAGGTCATCCAGTCAAGCTAATATCGTCCCTGATTATCCAGTACCTGGATATTCACTCAGTGTATGGTCAGAATTAGTGGCTCCACACTTACTGAGAAAATAGGAATATGGCAGGGTCCTGGACACAGTGATAAGGGAGTTATATGGTGGAACAAGTTCTCCCAGCTACAAATAAACATCCAACACTTTGTTTGAAAATAAAACATGGCTTCTTCATAGACAAGAATGAAAAATATTTTCTGTAGGTTTCATATACTTGTAATAGTTACAATTATCTCACTTTTCTTAGGTGCATTTCACATTCACATTATTCCTAACAGGAATCCTTACCAATCTTGTCCCACAAGACTGCCATTTCAGGTATACACAAAGGTCTCCTGATTGGAAGGGCAGCCATGTCAGGAGAGGCGAGGCAGCCATGTCAGGAGAGGCGAGGAAGCCATGTCCGGAGAGGCGAGGCAGCCATGTCAGGAGAGGCGAGGCAGCCATGTCAGGAGAGGCGAGGCAGCCATGTCAGGAGAGGCGAGGCAGCCATGTGGGGGGTTGCACAATTGGGCAAAATAAACGGTTACAGGAGCCAGAATGCCATTCCTAAAGGAAAGCAACACTTAAATATACAAAATGTAACCTGTTTACTATGAAAACCTCTTTCCTTACGGGCACAATTTTTTGATAACTGGCACATATGAAAGCAGTCCCTGTGCCCACAGCGTTCACCTTTATGGGGACAACAAGACGGATTATTCGCTGCTTCAGCACAAAGCTAGTTTTGGAGATTCGTATAGTCACATGAAATACCTGATACAGCAGAGGCTGGTCTCTCTTGTTAAGGGCTGCGATGAAAACATAAGGTGCCTGCGAGTGGTACACAACAAAGGTCGGCCTGTATTGGTTTGGACTTGCGGTATTTCCACCCCATGCAATTCGGATCCATAGAGCCTCTCCAAATTCTTGGAAGTGGATGGTCACCTAAAAACAGCAGATTATTATCTGATAATATGGTTTCCTCCTCCCTGGCAGCACCAACAATGGGTTACACCTAAGCAATGTAAAGCCAATTCCTGAGGGAACTTTACTCCAATCAGAGTCCAGCTGACATTCTCTAGTATGTAATAGTATGAAAGTGACAGAAGGTCTCTCGCCATTAATGTGAAAACTACCTTCAGCAGAAAAGTGGGGTTACTGCTAACAATTACCTGGTCTTCAAAGAAACTAGCCTATGGTTCTGCCCACAGCACCTGCAGCTCCGACAGACTTCCGAAAAATATAATGGCGCTCAGGGAATACAGATTCGAAAGGTGTAGACTCCAATAAATGGCAGCACCCATATGCATATTTGGCCAGAATGACGCCCGCTCATGTGACTTCCACCGAATGAGGAAGTGAATTTACTCCCGGCGTGTGGAAGAATGGATCAGCCTCTACATGCGGTGGTAAGTTCCGCCTGTCCATCTATGAGGGAGGGACAGCTTAACTGTGGAGCCCCTAGGATGCCCACAATGAGGCTGGCCACATAAACTGTTTCCCCGCCAACCCCCAGGGAATGAACTGGGGGGAGCATCGGATTTCCAGACGCAGACGACAAGCCTGCAATAACAATAATAAATACCGCCTCGCTGGCTCATGGGCTAGACAGAAATAAAAATAAAAAAAAAATGTAAAAAGACAGCAGCGGGAGGAAGGGGAGGACCTCATACATAGGCTCTGTGTCTTCATACTTCCTGCCTTGACTCAGGGTGGCAGATGGCATATACCCAAAGGGTTCACCTAATCAGGTTTCAAACTCGCTAAATGCTAAAAGGTGAGTAAGTAGAAGCTGAATGACACTAAAGAATCCTCCCATTTATGATTCCTCAAGTTTTGTATAATATTGATAAAACCTCAGAATATGTTACAGCAAAAAATATTTTTAGAGCTTACATTTTTCATAACTGTACCAATATATTTTTTGAACTGTGCTTTTAATTTGGACACATCAACAAGATCGATTTCAGAATCTGCAAAGCAAAGAAATAGTTTAAGTGGATGTACGTAAATTTAAAAAAATATTATATATATATATTGATAAGCCTCCCAAGTTTTCTTATTTGAGTGAGCATGGTTATCTGAGGAAGAGAGGAGAGTAGGATAATGCCTTATATAATCAATTTGCAATTACACAATATAGTGTGATGTTTTTTGGCCAAACTTGAATATATTCAATGTGTTTGGTTATCACTAAGGAAATCCTGTGCAAGCATTTGTCCAAGGATCCACCACGCACATAGGTTACATGAAGTCTGCCTATAGTTACTGGTATAACAGATTTATATTGCATGTTGCATTTACAGACAAATGTAGCAAATATTAAATTAAAAATTTCTATTTTAAATTTTCGGTGATGGAAAATTCAGAGAGAGAGATCTGTGTATATATACTACATAAATTACTGAACACCATAGGATTGTCTCCAATAGATACATCCATTTGTTTCTGAAGTCACTGGTATTTGGATATGTGAAGTAGTGGTATTGCTGTAGGTGAAACATCCATATTGAGAGTTTTTGTTTTAATAATCAAATAATTAAAGTACTGATCTCTATACATAAGTTATAGATGGGCATTTGTGCAAAACAATTTGGGTAACTTATTCTAAATTTTATTATTCAATACTATATGATATCATTCTTATGCAATCAGGTCCCTAAGTAACAGATGTGAAGGGATCCAGATAGCAGAGCTGCAATATTCCTGTACTGGTGCGATGGCATTACTGGCCACAACACTCGGACAGAAGCACTTTCTATGTCTCTTGACAGTGGTGTAAAGTCACTGAATGGTCACACATATACTGTCCCCTTTGTAGGAGGATTATGGAAGGGCCATTCCTCGCAGTGTGAATCCTTTCCTATTGGGAAACGTGGATGCATATAAAGAACGGAAAAACATCTGCAATCCAAATGATCAGGAAATAGGGAAAAACATCAGAAGCTGGGTATATTCTACATCTATTTCACACAATGAATGAGTCTCTGAAAATATATCCCATAAGTGTGTATGATCCAACAATCATGTCTAAATCACATTGAAGTACAGCACACCCTTCCATTGGATTTTTAAAACATCATAATTTTACCAACGATCAAAGATGTTATTCCATGTGAAGTGTGTACGCAATGGTCTGCCCAACCATTCTGAATCTACTTCCAGGCCTGAATATTCACATTTTCCTTGAGCAGAGAATACGGGAGATTAAAAAGTCTGTCTGTAAACTGTGTCAGTGTGTAGGCATGTTATGCTCATAGGGACATGAAAGGTGTGGTGACATTGTTTCATACATCATGTAGGGCAGGAGTTCTCAGCCCCCTTTTTTTGTTTTTTTGCAAGTGCCAATTACTCGCTATGGAATCATGTCAAGAACCGCTTTGCATATCATGTACACACATTTTCAAGGTTTTTGTTACCTATTTTTGCAGTGATTTTATGGTTCACTTTCTACATGTGCCATTTATCCCTCAAGATATTTTAGTAATTATATTCTTGTCCATTTGGTATCATGCATCCTTACAACCCTGAGTACCACCTGACAGTTATCCAAGTACCACTGCTTGAGAATCCCTGGTGTAGTGTGTGCCCAGTTTAAGGAACCAGTGCAATCAGTGCTTAGGTGTTTGTTATCATGGTAAGTGGTGGGCAAAATGGTTGTTTGCATCCACCATTGCTCAGCGGTCCTGGTAAAATGGGAGTAACGGCAACGAAAGATGATTATTGGGTAAGCTGAGCAATTGAGAGGAGCGAGATGGTTCAACCAAGAAAATTAGTCCTACACGGTCACTGAAAAACCATCAGCATGCAACAGAAGCCGTGCCCTGGAATGGGGGGGTCCGCAGGCTAGTGGTGCTCTGAATGCGGGTAGCTTCCATTGATAACAAATTTACACACACAACATGCACATTACTGAGGAGAGACTGAACTTTTATTAACACTAATTCCAACCACTGTGTGAAAGCAGAGCGCAGTTTTATCATTGGTAAGATCTTTGATCGTTAGCAAAACCGACAGCAACTCCTAAAGCTACAATCACCTGGTGATACTTACATATAAGGTCTAGGTCAGCAGCATCATTTATCGTAGCCTTTTTACCCTGAAAAAACAAGTGTCATTATCTTAGATGCATGTGTGTGTTCAACTCCGATTACAGCGTACTGAAATACCTATACATACATACACACAAATACCGGGCATTAACTGAAGGTGCATACTTATCCATAAAGAGCTACAGCAATCAGCAAGGGGGAATTCATTGTGACAATGCACAGGACAGATCTGAATACGTCTGAGTTAGACTTCCACACTGGAAGTGTTCAGACAGCAGAACGAGAAGCATGTAGGCTAAGTGGGAGGTATTTTCATTGCACAAGGTGTTTCTCAGCCCTTAGAAGCCTGAATAGTATGTAAGGTAGGGTGAACAGATCAGAAGCCAGTTTATGTGAGGGGAGTGGTGTCCCCTTGCACAACCTTCACTCAGAATTGAGCAGGGATCCAGCTCCGGATCTTCGCTGTTGCTGAGCACAGCACAATCAGAGTTTTTGATCCGGTCCAGTGGAATATACAACTGGAAAAGTTGTAACCTAGCACAAGTCATCTACGGTATGCCAACTTATCAGTGCAATATCAGTATGGTGTATAAATGCACATTAAATGGCTCTCAAGGCCAGATTATTTCCAAGCATCATGGATGGATGTTAATGAAGTCTCAGATTGAATCAATATGTAAAGGTTTACCTGACTGTCATTATTATTAGTTATTTGTCCATTTGGTGTTACTACCATCTGGTCACATTTCTCAGACAGTGCAGTGTAGGACTGGTCAAGCTGCGGCTCTCAAGATGTTGTCCTACTACAAGACTAATCATGCTTTAACAGTCAAGGCACAGCTTGTAGCTATCAGAACATGCTATGACTCACACCGTCACATCTGGGGTGCTATCAGAACATGCTATGACTCACACCGTCACATCTGGGGAGCTATCAGCACATGCTATGACTCACACTGTCACATCAGTACATGCTATGACTCACACTGTCACATCTGGGGTGCTGTCAGCACATGCTATGACTCACACTGTCACATCAGTACATGCTATGACTCACACTGTCACATCTGGGGTGCTATGGCTCGCACTGTCACAGCGGGGGAGCTATCAGCACATGCTATGACTCCCACTGTCACATCTGGGGTGCTATCAGCACATGCTATGACTCACACTATCACATCGGGGGAGCTATCAGCACATGCTATGACTCACACTGTCACATCGGGGGCGCCATCAGCTCACACTGTCACATCAGTACATGCTATGACTCACACTGTCACATCAGTACATGCTATGACTCACACTGTCACATCAGTACATGCTATGACTCACACTGTCACATCAGTACATGCTATGACTCACACTGTCACATCAGTACATGCTATGACTCACACTGTCACATCAGTACATGCTATGACTCACACTGTCACATCAGTACATGCTATGACTCACACTGTCACATCAGTACATGCTATGACTCACACTGTCACATCAGTACATGCTATGACTCACACTGTCACATC